>JASAMY010002024.1:0-62577 GCA_030248085.1 Paralinhomoeus sp. GSCO2_6 | reverse complement strand
GCGCGTTGGGACTCTGAGTGTAGAAGTTGTCGCTTGAAGGGGACGCTGCGCTTTATCTATCGCGTTCATCTTTGATGCCAAAACCGCACAGCCCCAGCAGGGAACAAAGTGGTTGTTGCTGGAGCGGGGCCGGGGGCTAACCGCTTCGCGCAGTCTGCGCTGAAAGCCCACTCGAGAGCGTCGTTCAGCCATTGGTAGTGCTGCGCTGTCGACGTTCGCTGACTGTGGCGCAGCGCAGAGGAACGCGAGTGAAGCGAGGAGCAAAGCGAAGGCGAAGAGATGTTGGAGAGACTGCCGGCGCCGGCGGTGTACACGGCGACGAACTTCCTCGCGCCGTCCGCAGTGGCCGCCTGCCGACTGAGCTGCCGCCGACTGCGCGACCTCTTCCCCGCCGACGCCCACTGGCTGCCCGTCGCCCACCTGGCAGTCGCCTTCTTAAAAAGCCGAGTACTACCGGTAAGAGTCTCTTGCGGACCCATTCGATGCGGACCCACAACAAGGCAGAGTTGGCAACTCAACTCCGAAAGTGCCGCTGCCTAAGGATCTCTCTGTACTCGTTGAATTCACGTTCTAACTTAGAATTTGACTTGGGTTGGCGTGCGCGCGTGTCACTGACGTTAGGGAGAAAGTCAGCAGCGGTCAGGGCGACACCGCAGCACAATCAATGGGCTCGTCTTGCAGAGGCCAGGGTCGCGTAGTGGTCAACCGCGAAGTGGCAGGCAAGCAGGCCTGTGAGGCGCCCATTCATCCCGCTTAAGGCCGCGCCACAATGCTCCGTCTTCTAGCTTCTGCCCTGTCTTCTGTCTTTTGTCTTCTGGACAATAGTTGATAGTTGATAGTTGGCCGATAGTTGGCCGATAGGCGCAACGGCCCCACCCAGGACGAAGCGGTTCCATTTCAGCTAGTGGAAGTGTCTGCCACGTGCCTACGCGCTGACACGTTCAAGGTGGCGCGGTCCGAGCTGGAGCAGGTCGACTCGGTGGTCGCCTTCTGCTTGCGTCTGGTCACTCCCGCACTTCGGACCTTCACACTGAGAATGCGCCACTCTTTCGGCGCATGGTCCTGCCAGCCCATCGATCGCCAGCTGGTCCTCTGCTCTCGTCGCGCCTGCGACCAGCTCCGCCAAGCGCTCGTCCAGCGGTGAGCGTCTAGGCCTCTGCTTGTGGCTGTGGTTCTTCTCGGAAATCGGGACACGACTGACTACCGACTGTGCCTAACCTTTTTACGTACCGGGTACCGCTGCATACTCTCTAATGGCTAGTATTGGCTACGCGACAAAAGCCCCCAATGCTTCGCGTTGTCTACGTCCCTTGGGATGTGTTGGGATTGGCCAAATAAAACCGAACCGAACCGAACCCCCCCCCCCCCCGTCAAAAGCCCCGCGACAAAAGGACACCAGCCGTCAAAAGCCTCCCCATTAAAAGCCCCCCGTCAAAAGCCCCTCAGTCAGGTCAACTAAATTAGATGGAAATGGCTAAGGTTAGTGAGGTTAACGAAGCCGCAGAGGTAGATTAGGAAGGGGCGGTCCCAGTCGAGACGCTCGTGCTGTCCCACTCCAACGCCTTGTTCTGGAACCTAGTGTCGTGGCCAGTGCAGCGTGACATTTTTCCTCCCTAATATTCTTCCCCCTCTGGTGGCATTTTTGGATTCCTCGCAAAATTCTACATCTGATACAGTTGCAATTTTATTGTATTGTCTTGCATTGTCAACTCTTTTTGACATGTAGAAGTTTTTATTGTTCAAAATTTTAAGGCTTTTAAGGCTAACTTTAGGCTTGTTTCAGAGAACACTTAGCAGGCTATGGCACGATTTAGCTGAACACATGGCACAAACAATCAGTGCAAAAAATAAAAATTTCAGTAAGGGGTAGGTATGTCCCTTAGGGCAGCCCAAAGTTGAACCCACTTGAGTCCCAGCCTGTCTGACTGTATGTGAAAATTGGACGTAACTTCGAAACAGGAACTCGGAGCGCAATTATGAGCACAGATTTGGGTTTCCAATGAAATTTAGCATATTGTGGTCTGCTTTTCGCGACATTTCCATTTCTGAAGTTACCATAAACCCTATAATTAGCCCCCCGGTGGCTAATTTTTTCGTTCGAGCTCTAGAAGGGTGTATAATTATAGGGGGGGGGGCTAATTATATGGGGGGGGGCTTATAAACTGGAAGTGTCGATGAGTGGGAAGATGTGTGGGGAAAAAGGCGCGTGGAGGCGATTTTTAACAGAAAAAGGCGCTGTGCACACACGTTGGTACACTCTAACACACTCTCACACAGTCTCACATACACATACGTGTACATACACACACATACGCGACCATACATAAACCCAGACATGGAAACATGTGCCTTTCAGACGATGGTACCATTTAGGGAGGGGGTGTAATTATAGGGGGGGGGGGCTGATTAACTCAAAGTGGTCTTCGGAGGGTGTATTATTATAGGGGGGGCTAATTATAGGGGGGCTAATTATAGGGTTTACGGTAATTGCATTTCCCATCTGTTACATTGACTATAAATTTTTAAGGTGAGCATTCTTGTACTTTTGACAGGGATAATTTCTTATCCTTTCCAAAGAACACCCAACAGATTAGTGTGCACAAATACTAAATGTGTGCTGTAAACAATCAGTGCACAGAAGAAAAATTCCAGTCAGGGGGAAGCTCTGCATATACAGGGTGGTTCAAAAAAGTATACCCCTTTAGCTTTTTCGTCTATCTATGGAGTCCATTGAGATATTTGTTTGAAACTTGGTGTGTCTATAGTCCTATTCAATCTATACATCCTCTCCAAATTTATTGAAATCGCACTTTTATTTGACAAGTTATGCCAATTTTTCCAAAGTTGCTCAAATTTGGAACTCAAGGACTACATTGAAGTGGTCCAAAAAAAAAGTATACCCCCCTCTATCTCGGGCGTTCCATCTAGGCTCCGACTGAAACTTTGCAGCCTACAAAACACACATTCACCCACCTCGATCCTAAAATTTCAGCCTAATCCATTTTTGTAAGCGCGAGTTATAGATCATTCATTATTCAACAACATTTTTCTGAACAGGTGCTGGAATTTGCGAGCCGTGAAGAGACAGAACTGCCCTCCGACGCGCTCGAAATCCATGCGTTCTGTCGGTAATCACACGGTGAATCCAAAGGTCGTCCAGGTTCTTCCAGAATGCGCTTTTTAGGGGACTCGAGATTGTCGAAAAAGGAGTGTCCGTCAAACACTTTTTGTTCTAACAATTCCCAGATGCGATAGCCCATAGGATTGCAGTCGGCGAGCTTGCTTGCCGGCCACTCGGAGGGTCGAATGAAGTCAAAACAACGTCTCGCCAGCGGCTGCAGACGGTCGTTCGCAGTGTGGGAGCGCTCGTTGAACTGACGTTTCGGCGATGGCCAATTTTCTCGAAATTTTTTTGTCTGACTCAAGTGGGTCCCTGGCTGCGACTCCTGTGACAGTGTCATGCCGAATCTTGTCAACATTGTCAACATCGTCAGCACTGATCGAGGCCGACCACTGTCAGCAATGTCAGCAAAATGTCAGCAAAATGTCACCACGAATGTCAGCAAAATTGAAGTTGACATACCATAAATCACCCTATGATTAGCCCCCCCCCCCCCCCCTATAATTATACACCCTCCTAAGACCACTTTGAGTTTATAAGCCCCCCCCCCCCCTTATAATTACGCACCCTCCCTAAATGGACCATCATCTGAAAGGCAAAATTTTCTTAGTCTGGGAGCATGTATGGTTGCGTATGTGTATGTATGTATGTATGTACATGTATGTGCATGTGAGACTGTGTGCGAGTGTGTTAGAGGGTACCAATATATGTGTGCAGCATCTTTTTTCCCTTAAAAATCGCCTCCACGCGCATTTTCGCCCACAAAGCTTCTTACACATCCAGTTTACAACGCCCCCCTATAATTAGCCCCCCCTACAATTATACACCCTCCTAGAGCTCGATTGAAACAATTAGCCCCTGGGGCAGTCACTGTACGCCTATTTAATTTTGATTTTAATTCAATCAGTCAATAAACCAATAAGCAATCAAGCAGCACCTGCTGGACCCGCATGCTAACTAACTTTAGAACCTAGAGCGCTCCAATTATTGTCAGCATACGCCCCTGATGATTCATACAGCATTTCAGCTCAATCCATCCAGCAGAGCATTTGTCGCTGCTTTGTAGACCCACAGACAGGCAGGCAGACGTCCTGCTTTAGAAATGTACCGGTACAGGCCTCTGCGACTTCAGGACCAACCTCTCGAGGGTCGCCAGAGCCGCCGATTTCAAGCTGCTCGACGCCTCCTTGGGCGCCACCACGATTATTGTCTCGAACGAGGGGCTGTTCCTGTCCTCTGACTATCCGCGCTTCTCCTATGAGGAGACTGACTACGGCAACGTCAACACGTGCTTTCTCCATCAGCTGGCCGAGGCGAGACCTCCACTAACCCACCTTCAAATAATCTCCACCGCTCTGCGCGAGGACAACGGCTCGCTGGAGGCGGTGCGCGCGTTGTCGCCGACGCTCGAGATGCTCGGCGTACGTCGGTGGGACTGCGTGCCGTCCAGCGCGGGCGGCCGGCGTCTCGAGCTGCCCAGACTCCACGCCCTGATGGTCATCGACCTGCGCTGCAGCTGCGCCGGCCCGCAGCTCTTCGCCTCCTTCCTCAGCGCGCCCAACCTCACGTCGCTCTTCGTCTTCATGGAGCTCCATAAGCGGGACAGCAAGAGAGCGGGTTCCGATGGCCTGCCGATGAAGGTGTCCCTGGAGCAGCTTCTACACAGCCTCCCACGCCTGAACCTCCTAGCAGGTGCCTTTGGGGACTTTCCGCCACCGAGAACGCGCGTCTCTCTTTGCAGGTTTGGCTTGCCAGCACGACACTGGTATGGTCACGCCATGTGAGTGGCCGAAGGAACGGCAGACGCTCACCGTCTCCGTCGTCCGGGACCCTCCAGAGTGGGGCTTCACTGCTGTCGTTCAGCCAGCGGACAACGTTCGGCCCATGGAAGAGACCCAAGCTAAACATCGCTTCAACAGTCGCATTGGAGGGACTTCGGCACCCCTCATGCAGTAATTCCTCTAATAGATCAGCGGCCAGTCTATATTGCTTTTATCAGACCTCCCTTACTCTAACCTTACTGTTATTGGATAAACCTAATATTGCTGGAGACTTCCATATAGCACTCTGTCTTTACTGACTCAACAGCAGTGAGTTGTAGTAGTTTTGATCTCGAGAGGGATGTGGAGAGGGAGTGCTTGTCCGTGCGACATCAGACACAGCATCACTTTTCCCCTCGGTCTTCTGCCGGAGTGGTGCCGCACTGCTGACGACAAAAGGAGGCGCGGCGCGCCAGTCGTCAAGTACGGATGGCTGGTCGTCAGGATCAGGCACCAGGCGCCTCGCGTGAGTGAGCCGAACAGGGTCGTGCGTCCACATGCTCAGCCACGGTCGATCCTGAAGGGTGCGCCAGAAGGGACGTGCGCCATTCAGGACTAGCCACAGGTCGAGCATGACGTGCCTGCTGTAGACAGACAGGGCAGACGCTGCGCTGAGAGATGTAGACCTTTGTCGCACAGCTTCTATCGCCCTCAGCTGATGATGGCGTCAAAGTGGGCCAGCACTCCTCTGATCGGCGTCTTGTCGAAGTTGACAGCTGGCCTTCTTCAGCGGCACGTGGCAGAAGTGCAAGTCGTACTGCCACTTGCGGCGATCGTAATATCAGCGCCGGTGTCAAACCATTGGTCGGGGGACTCTCGCCGGCAGTGGAGACTGCGAGCGCCCTCTGGAGGCAGCTTTCTCTGCACGACGTTGCATCCTCCTTGTGGACTCGTACGTACAGTGACAGCTTCTCTTTTGTCGGCATAGTCGCTGTCTTGCAGCTCCAATGCTTGTTCCAATCGTCCGTTCGGCTCATCGCCACTGATCAGGCTCATCATCGTCCTCAGGAGCCGCAGCCGGGACCGCCTTTTCGTTGAAACCTTTTTTTATGTTTCCATAGTTCTTGCAATCAATTCTTTCGTATTTGTTTTATATCGGTGCTTCATGGGCATGGAGTTTGTGTCCACTGTATTGGGTTACGCTTAGACTTAGACTGAGGCTTAGGCATGCACACAAACGCATGCACACACGTACACGCTTGCACGCACGCGCGCACACACGCGCGCACGCATTGAATTGAATGAATTTAATTTGGCGCAGACCCAACACACCGTGTTGGCGTAGATGTATGACATTGGGGAACGCACGCACGCGCACGCACGCGCACGCACGCACGCACACGCACGCACGCACGCACGCACGCACGCACGCACGCACGCACGCACGCACGCACGCACGCACGCACGCACGCACGCACGCACGCACGCACGCGCGCACGCTCGCATGCTCGCACATACCGTATGCGTGTGTGCATGCCTAAGCTCAAGCCTAAGTCTTAGCATGCCTGAGTGTAAGCATAGGACCAAATCAGAGCGAGGAAAATGGCACCTCGGGCGCCGCTCTTGCTCTATCGTCCACGCCCAAAAACCGGAGCGTGAACGATTCTGCGTCTTCCGCGTCCGAGTACTACTCGGGCGTGGACGCTAACAAATACACCATAATAAATGTATCTACTAGGCACTGAGCACAACCCACCTTCTACACCTGGGGGCACTATAGGAGGGGACACTATTGGAGGATTTACGGTATTTTCAGGAGAAGTTTCCGATCTTTTACCGCCGTTCCCTTCTCCGCGAATTGTTACATGCGGCGATGATGATGTCTACTTCTACTTCGTCGCGACATGTCTACTTGTACTTCACCGCGACAGATGTCTACTTCATCGTTAGTATATGTGTACCTCGATATTACATTTTCGGCAAGTCGCTCTGCATTCGCGCTGTCTGTCGCGCATCTGTCGCCCTCATTGCATTTGGCGTGGCGTTTAGTTAGTTGCGATGTGGCGCTAATTAACCCATGTATTACATGCATATTCAGACATCTTCCTCTCCCTCCTTCTCCTTTCCACTCCCCCCTACTTCTCCCCACTCCCTTCGAGTATGTTACAGGTTCGTGGCTGATCGGTTTTGCGCTCTGGTGTCCATTGCATTCGTTGTTTAGAATTGGAAAATGGTTTCACACTGCTGCAACTACAACACTGCAGTAGTACACACCCATGCCCGGCGGCTGGTTGCAGAACTGGAAAACCCACTTTTTGGCAATATGAGAGGCCGCTCTGCATTCGCGCTGTCTGTCGCGCATCTGTCGCCCTCATTGCATTTGGCGTGGCGTTTAGTTAGTTGCGATGTGGCGCTAATTAACCCATGTATTACATGCATATTCAGACATCTTCCTCTCCCTCCTTCTCCTTTCCACTCCCCCCTACTTCTCCCCACTCCCTTCGAGTATGTTACAGGTTCGTGGCTGATCGGTTTTGCGCTCTGGTGTCCATTGCATTCGTTGTTTAGAATTGGAAAATGGTTTCACACTGCTGCAACTACAACACTGCAGTAGTACACACCCATGCCCGGCGGCTGGTTGCAGAACTGGAAAACCCACTTTTTGGCAATATGAGAATCCGTCTGGCCCAGGGGTAGTTTGCGGCCCCATCGACCAATTTAAGCTTTGGCCTTTGTGGGATGGCGTCGTATAATTTTCCTACGCACCGCAAAAGTGTGCGCTGTACATTGCCCAGTAACGCACCGCAAAAGTGTCCGAATCCGCAACTCTGCTATGTTTTGGGCGCGCAAAAAAGTTCGGTATTCGGACACTTTTGCCATATTTAACAGTAACGCGCCGCAAAAGTGTCCGAATCCGCAGCTCCGCTATGTTTTTGGGCGCGAAAAAAGTTCGGTATTCGACACTTTTGCGGTGCGTTACTTTCCTGTTTACGAGTAACGCACCGCAAAAGTGTCCGCGGGCACTTTTGCCTTATTTAACAGTAACGCACCACAAATGTGTCCGAATCCGGAACTCCACTATGTTTTGGGCGCGAAAAAAGTTCGGTATTCAGACACTTTTGCAGTGCGTTAATGAGGATGGGGCGTTTTTGTACGTGCGTGCATGCGTGCGTGCGTGCGTGCGTGCGTGCGTGCGTGCGCGCGTGCGTGCGTGCGTGCGTGCGAGCGTGCGCGCGTGCTTCGGGTGCGTGCGTGCGTGCTTCGGGTGCGTGCGTGCGTCCGTGCGTGCGCTCGTGCGTGCGTCCGTGGGCGCGTGCGCGCATGCGTGGGCGCGCGCGTGCATGCGTGCGTGCGTGCGTGCGTGCGCGCGTTTGTGCATGCATGCGTGCGTGCGTGCGTGCGTGCATGCGTGCGTGCGTGCGTGCGTGTGTGCGAGCATGCCTGTGCGCCTGCCTGTGAGTGTGTGTGTGTGTGTGTGTGTGTGTGCGTGCGCGCGTGCGTGCGTGCGCGCGTGCGCGCGTGCTTCGGGTGCGTGCGTGCGTCCGTGCGTGCACGCGTGCGTGCGTGCGTGCGTGCCTGCGCGCCTGCCTGTGAGTGTGTGTGTGTGTGTGCATGCGTCCGTGCGTGCACGCGTGCGTGCATCCGCGCGCGCGCACGTGCATGCGTGCATGCGTGCGTGCGTGCGTGCGTGCCTGCGTGCCTGCATGCCTGCCTGCACGCCTGCGTGCCTGCGTGCATGCATGCGTGCTTTGGGTGCGTGCGTGCGTGCGTGCGTGCGTGCATACATGCGTGCTTCCAGTGCGCGCGCGCGTGCGTGCGTGCGTGCGTGCGTGCGTACGTGCGTGCGCGCATTTGTGCGTGCGTGCGTGCGTGCGTGCTTGCGCGCATTTGTGCGTGCGTGCGTGCGTGCGTGCGTGCATGCATGCGTGCTTCCGGTGCGCGCGTGCGTGCGTGCGTGCGTGCGCGCGTTTGTGCGTGCGTGCGTGCGTGCGTGCTTCCGGTGCGCGCGTGTGTGCTTGCTTCAAGTGCGTGCGTGCGTGCGTGCGTGCGCGCATGCGAGCATGCATGCGTGCGTGAGTGCGTGTGTGCGTGCGTGCGTGCGTGCTTGCTTGCTTGCTTCCTTCGGGTGGTGCATGCGTGCGTGCGTGCGTGCGTGCGTGTGTGCGTGCTTGCGTACGTGCGTGTGTGCGTGCGCGCGTGCTTCGGGTGCGTGCGTGCGTGCGTGTGTGCATGCGTGCGTGCGTGCGTGCGTGCGTGCGTGTTTGGCATCCAGTTAGTCTTGTATAGCTTGGAACCAGTGGTGGCTATCACGGTCATTGTAGGTGGGAGGGGTGTCAGCTTGCATGGTCATGGTCGTCGTGGTTGTCGATGATCGCTCTCAAACGTGCCTGCGCTCTCAAACGTTTTCGATGAGTTTTGATTGCGGCATTGCGTTTTCAGCAGCAGCATGTTTTCAGTCATTACTGTAGGTCACCCCTATCGACAGCTTCTGTGGTTAGAATAACGCCTATTGAAAAATTGAGGAAAAATTGGTCTTATGCCCAACCCACAGCTTTTGTTTTTCACTTTTTTCTAGAACCGATCAAACGCCTGCCTTCTTCATTGGCGCTGGAGCTCCTACTGAAGGCTCCCTGCAGCAGGACGAGCAAGAGAATACACCTCCTCCAGCCGACGCGCTTCCGGGCGATCGTGCCGAAAGCCACCAACTCGAAGTGGATAGTCCTCTTGAGCCAGTGAATCAGTTGCTGCGACAAGGACGTCGAGCTGCGACGAGAGACGCGACTGAAACACGGAGAGGCGAATGCAAAAGGAGCAGCCGGTGTCGTATGTAATAGTGTTGCTATATAATAGTGTTGCAACAACACTATTACATAAGGCTCAAGCATGTATAATAGTGTTGCGTGCTATATAATAGTGTTGCATGTTGTGGAGGACGAAGAACTGTTTGCTAGACGTATGGGGGAGTGTGAGCAAGACTACCAGTACAGGCGTTTTTGAGTACGAGCGATACAAGCGAGTCCCAGACTTCACTTCAGCAGCTGCAAAGACTCCCACCCTACTGACTGTCGAGGAACAAGCGAAGCAACAAGCCGCCTACGACGCCAAGCTCGCTTCTAAAAGGGGAAATCAGTGATGGTCCAAAACAAGAAGACAAGACAAGGTGAAAAACTGCAGACGAACTTTAACGGTCCATTCAACATTGAGAGGATCACAAAGTCGAACACTGCCTTCCTGAGCGGTTTGACACCTAAATTTTTAACAGTACGTTTGCAAACACTGATGGTCTGAGAATTATATTGGAAGTCTGGCAAGTCGAGAATCAAGAGCATCACGCTTGCTCGGCTGAAGCAGCGTCCATGGAGGAACTTTGACCAGTGATATACAATATATCATCAACATCAACAGCTGTAACATAGTGGCAAACCGCCCTTATTCTGCTGTGCAACACTATTATATAGCAGGTAACACTATTATATGCCAATAGGTGTGTAATAGTGTTGCGGCAACACTATTACATATATAATAGTGTTGCTGCAACACTATTACATAGCAACGCTATCATTACAACTCCGGCGGTTGTCTGTGTATGTCTGCGTGTCTGCGTGTCTGTCTGCGTCCGGGCTATAACTCTCGAACGGCTCGACGGATCCGGACGGGCGATGGCTCGTTCGAATCGGCGCCTCAAAACAGGACGAGTGACGCTATTCGTTTCGGCGATAAGCACCGATAAACGGCGATAATCGATATATATATCGATAAATGGCCCATTGCATAAAAGACACCAGCAAAACCGACACTGCCTGTTGGTGTCTTTTTGTTAAAGAAAGTAGTATACCTAAAGGGGCAAGCAGGAAACAGACAATCCTAAAAACTAAACAAAATCGACAGAAATATCGCACGCGCGCACGGATAAGGATGCGACACAGCTCGTTCGACCCGGCATCGCTAGAACTGGTCTCAGATGTCAACAGCGTTTTGCCAACAGTTAGTAAATTGGTCAAAGTCGCTAAAAACGCTTTGTGAAAATGCGAACCACTGCAAAAGACGCGTCGACCTAGGCGCCCTGGCAACCAGAAAGGAGGGATTCGGCACGCCCGCCAGCTCAGGACTGATGGACGCGTATGGCGGACGACTTGGGCAGATCTTCGCGGCCAGCACGATCGGCAGCGCTAGCACGATCTACAGGCGGACTAGACGGCATGCTGAACAGCTGTGGCGATCGACAGGCGGACTGGATGGCACGCTGAACAGCTAGCGCGATCGACAGGCGGACTGGGCGGCATGCTGAACAGCTGGGGCGATCGACAGGCGGACTGGATGGCACGCTGAATAGATAGCGCGATCGACAGGCAGACTAGCTGGCTGGCACGCTCAACAGCTAGCGCGCTCGACAGGTGGACTGGACGGCATGCTGAACAACTAGCGCGATCGACAGGCAAACTGGATGGCACGCTGAACAGCTAGCGCGATCGACAGGCGGACTGGACGGCATGCTGAACAGCTGGGGCGATCGACAGGCGGACTGGACAGCATGCTGAACAGCTAGCGCGATCGACAGGCGGCCTGGACGCAGTGGACAGTGTGCTGAACAGCTAGAACGCTTGTCACGCGGACCAGTCAGACTGCTGAACTGCTAGCGCGCTCGTCACACAGACTGGACAGCATGCCGAACAGCTAGTGCGCTGGTCACATGGACCACTCGACCGGCGGACTGGACGGCGTGCTGAACAGCTGCGGCGATCGACAGGCGGACTGGACAGCATGCTGAACAACTAGCGCGATCGACAGGCAGCTAGCTGAACAGCTGGGGCGATCGACAGGCGGACAGCATGCTGAACAACTACGGACTGGACAGCATGCCACGCTGAGCAGCTAGCGCAATCGACAGGCGGACTGGACAGCACGCTGAACAGCTGGGGCGATCGACAGGCGGACTGGATGGCACGCTGAACAGCTAGCGCGATCGACAGGCGGACTGGACGGCATGCTGAACAGCTGGGGCGATCGACAGGCGGACTGGACAGCATGCTGAACAACTAGCGCGATCGACAGGCAAACTGTATGGCATGCTGAACAGCTAGCGCGATCGACAGGTGGACTGGACGGCATGCTGAACAGCTGGGGCGATCGACAGGCGGACTGGACAGCACGCTGAACAGCTAGCGCGATCGACAGGCGGCCTGGACGCAGTGGACAGTGTGCTGAACAGCTAGAACGCTTGTCACGCGGACCAGTCAGACTGCTGAACTGCTAGCGCGCTCGTCACACAGACTGGACAGCATGCCGAACAGCTAGTGCGGTGGTCACATGGACCACTCGACTGGCTAAGCAGCTCGCCTGCATTGACACGTGGACGAGTCGACGTGCTGAACAGCTAGAACGCTCGACACACGGACCAGTCGATCCACTGAACAACTAGTGCGCTCGTCATGCGGACCAGTTGGCATGCCGAACAGCTAGCGCTCGACACGTGGACTGACTCAATGGCATGCTGATTGGCTATCGCGGTTGAGACATTGCCAGTTAGCTGCGCTTGGCATGTGAACGAGCTCGACACGGTGGCTGACTCAGTGCTGGGTTGCTATGTAGGTGGTTGAGTGGCCGAAGGCCGCTACGGGCGTCTAGTCTACTTACAACTCCGGCGGCTGTCCGTCTGTGTCTCCGTCTAAAAACTCTCGAACGGCTCGACCGATCCGGACGGGCGATGGCTCGTTGGAACCGGCGCCGCGAAACAGGACGAGTGACGCTATTCGTTTCGGCGATAAGTATCGATAAACGGCGATAATCGATATATATCGATAAATGGGCCATTGCATAAAAGACACCGGCAAAACCGACACTGCCTGTTGGTGTCTTTTTGTTAAAGAAAGTAGTATACCTAAAGGGGCAAGAAGGAAACAAACGATCCTAAAAACTAAACAAAATCGACAGAAATATCGCACGCGCGCACGGATAAGGATACGACATAGCTCGTTCGACGCGGCATTGCTAGAACTGGTCTCAGATGTAAACAGCGTTTTTGCCAACAGTTGGTTAATTGGTCAAAGTCGCTAAAAACGCTTTGCGAAAACGTGAACCACTGCAAAAGACGCGTCCACCTAGGCGCCCTGGCAACCAGAGAGGATCGATTCGGCACGCCCGACAGCTGAGGACCGATGGACGCTCATGGCGGCCGACTCAGGCGGATCTTTGTGGCCAGTTGGCGTGCTGGACACTGGTCATCACGCTGAACAGCTAGGGCGCTCGTCACACAAACTCTCAACATGCCAAACAGCTAAGGCACGTTTTGACACATGGACTGGATGACACGCTGAACAGCTAACGCGCTTGTCACATGGACTGGTCGACCTGCTGAACAGCTAGAACGCTCATCACACAGACAATTCGACCTGCTGAACCGCAGGCGCGCTCGTCACGAGGACTGGACAGCACGCCAAACAGGTAGCACGCTCGTCATGCAGACCAGACCGCATGCCAAACAGCTAGCGCGCTCGTCACGTGGACCAGACGGCACGCCAAACAGCTAGCGCGCTCGTCACGTGGACCAGACGGCGCGCGGAACGGCTGGCGCACTCGTCACGCTGACCAGATGGCACGTCAAACAGGTAGCGCTTGTCATGCAGACCAGTCGGCACAACAAACAACTACAGTGCGCTCATCACGCAGACGGCTAGCCTGCATCGCCGTCGACACATGGACGAGTTGACCCACTGAACAGCTAGAGCACGCGTCACATAGACCGGTGGACCTGCTGAACACCTAGAACGCTCGTCACACAGACCAGTCGACCTGCTGAACCGCTGGCGCGCTCGCCATGTGGAATGGATGGAATGCCGAACAGCTAGCACGCTGGTCACGTAGACCACTTGGCACGCTGAACAGCTATCAGTCTTGTCACGCAGACCAGTCAACTTGCTGAACAGCTAGCGGGATCATCACGTGGACCAGTCGACCCGCTGAACAGCTAGCCTGCATTGATACACGGATGAGTTGACCCACTGAACAGCTGGAGCGCTCGTCACACGGACCGGTTGACCTGCTGAACAGCTAGAATGCTTGTCACACGGACCATTCGACCTGCTGAACCGCTAGTGCGCTGGTCACACAGACCACTCGACCTGCTAAGTAGCTAGCCTGCATTGACACGTGGACGAGTCGACCTGCTGAACAGCTAGAACGCTCGACACACGGACCAGTCGATACACTGAACAACTAGTGCGCTCGTCATGCGGACCAGTTGGCATGCCGAACAGCTAGCGCTCGACACGTGGACTGACTCAACGGCATGCTGATTGGCTATCGCGGTTGAGACATTGCCAGTTAGCTGCGCTTGGCACGTGGACTAGCTCGACACGGTGGCTGACTCAGGGCTGGGTTGCTATGTAGGTGGCTGAGTGGCCGAAGGCTGCTACGGGCGTCTAGTTATATACATCACCGGCTTTTGAATAGAGAATGCGTTCGAAGACGAGATGCGTCGCATTCCTCACTATTGTGGGGGGATACGGTTGTGCGGGTACCAGAAAACTATTGGAGAATTTACTGTAACTCACCAATTTTCGACTGTTGTCTCCTGCTGCTCCAATGTTCCGCAAGAACAGCAGTGTCGCCAGTACCATAATGGATGCGATGACGTTGGCGCAGAGGAAGCCATTTGAGATGTCGGACTGCCTGTTGTTACTCAGCGTTTCCACTTAATAAGCTCCTCCCACGCAGCCAAGAATCCCGAAAGTGGCTCGCATGACTCCTGAAACTCAGCAGAGTTCGTGTATCGCTCTCGTTTCTCATAATGACTAACTAAATCAAGCACTGCGCTACAGAAAGGTAATTTCCCGACCATGCTTTTGCAGTCCTGCTACCTAATTATTTACTGTTCTTCCAACAGTGCCCCAGGCACAAATATTTTCAACTTCTCCTTGACACTATTGGAGAGGAGGCGGAGTACCGTTGGATGGGGACGCCATAGTTTCAACGTCCAAATTTCAAACCGTTAAGCGAGTTTCGCAGCGGGGAAATTACGGAATGTTTTTCAGTGCTTTTGCTTAACTTATTGCGGTAAGTAAGTACGGGTCTAATGTTACCTGGTTACCCGCAAAGATGAATCTTGGGAAAATGACGATTTTTTCCCCTTTTGAGCGACAGTCGTCCGCGATGAAAGCGAAGCACAGTCCCAGAGCTGGATAGAACACTCCCACGCACAGGTAAGGCGCGACGAACAATTGACTTGGCAGCTTCAAGGAGTGACTCAGGAACAGCTAACGACGGCCTGACCTCGGGCTGGGCTTGCCGATTTAAGACAATCGAGAATTTGAAAACTTTGAAAATGTGGCGCTATAAAGCACGCACGCAGCACGCACAAGCAAATGGCGTTTGTAAGCGCCCGAGGCCAGGCCTGCAGCAGCAGGAATGCGCCCGCGTAGCCGCTGGCCAAAGCCGTCACAAAGACGGCCTTCCGACTCGAGAGTGCGTCCGACACGGAACCTGAAAAAGCACTCCACAGTTCAATTCAACCCGGCGAATTTTGCCGCCGCAGCGTCAAACACGCAGCGCTCAATAGAGTACATGTACATGTACACTGTCCTCTTAGTACATGTTTAGTACACCGAGTAGAGCTACTACAGCACTACTGTAGTATGCGTGCGTGCGTGCGTGCGTGCGTGCGTGCGTGCGTGCGTGCGTGCGTGCGTGCGTGCGTGCGTGCGTGCGTGCGTGCGTGCGTGCGTGCGTGCGTGCGTGTTGCGTGCGTGCGTGCGTACGTCTCAACTCAATAGGTCGGCCGCATAATAGGTCGGCCGCATAATAACCCATAATAGGTCGGCCGCCATAGTTGCCTGTTTGATTCAACGCTGCCCAGTGGTTCAACGTCGTAATTCTTTTCTGCAGTTGCTTTTCAAGATCCGTCCTCGATAAATTCGACAACTCGTCGACTAATTCAAAGCCCAGTTTGCTCTGTAGGCTACTGTGGGAAGGGATTTATTGCATAGAGAACTCGCACGTCTCGTTTGCTTTTGATTTTGAGTGACAATGAGCAGAATTTTTGCAATTAGACTCGGTGTTTGCAAAAAGAAAACATTTTTTGTAGAATAATCTCTCCCCTTTGGCTGTAGACGAGCACAAAAGCAAAGGCCATAAAAGCGCCTGCAAGCAAGTATTCGATATTCGCAACAAATACACCGCCGTCGGCCTGGCTTTCTGCATGCTAGGGCGTGTTTTCTAAATGAACAAATAATCATATAATTCATAAAATAGACTGTATTGTACTGTACTGTGTAAATGTGCAGCTCAAAGGCGCAAGCGCAAATTTGGTGCGCAGCTCAATTTTTCATTTCACATCGAACTGAATTAAAATTGTTTTCCAGAATAAAAAAACGAACCAAAGTCACACTTGAGGGGCGTGGCAGGGCCGCAGCAGTGGAGCTAAAGAAAGAAGGGGAACCAGCCTGTTGGGCACAGTGATAACGAGTTGGGAAATTGGTAATGGTCACCCGCCGTCCCACCGTCTAAAATGTGCTTGACCGACAGTGCTCAAAAGGCATACCCCCAGTTCCTCGGCATGACGGGGCACGTCAAGGTGCATGCACATTCTGACTGGTTGGTAGGAGCGTGATATCGCTGATAACTTCTGTCAGGCCATCTGATAGCAGAGAAGGCATTGTGGCAAAAACTAATGCGGTTTGTTCTCAATCCATTTACTGCGACTTTGAATGTGCTATTGGTTGGTCAGTTTCCAAAGAACAATGACGTTGCCACCGCTATGTACCAAATTTCCCAAGTCATTTTGGAAGGTGCTGAATTTCAAACTGACCCCCGTACATCACAATCAAAATTTGAAGCTCAGCAGCGGAAACATGGAAAACGTGGAAAGCATGAAGAGGACCGAGGAACTGGGAACCTAGGAATTGGGCGCAGAGAAACTGGGGATCGAGGAACTGGGGGCTAACACTCAAAAAGCCTGCGCTGCGGCACAAAGATATTTACGTTTCTTTTCTTGTCTTTAGATTCTTGTCCACTCTACAACATCAGGACAATATTCTTAGTTTAGGAAGCACAAATCTGTCGCTAAACAACCAAAAATCGCGAAACAAGAGAAGCAATATGCCTAGTGGACCTACCTTTTAAAAATGATTGGAAGTGGCCGAAAATCCGAAAGTGTTTGTTTGTGGCGCGGTTTGTTATGTATTAATTGTTCAGAACAATTGTTATGTGCCAAAGCCGCCACTGAAATGGCCCAGCATCCATAAATTTCGACAGGGTCCCCCTTCTTCAAAATTCGTCTCTCTTGCTCCGATTTCGCCGCCCTCCCCATCACAAAATCCTGGATCCGTCACTGCACTCTCTTGTGAATGTCTTGGAGTGGAGATTGGAGGTACTGTTGGCAGTAATATTAGAGAAGTTACGGTATGTGCGTGTGCCGACACGGGTGAAGATCCGGTGGAACTGGTGAGTGGGACATCCAGTTACGGCTTTTCGCGCCTCATAAAGGCAACATTGAAATGGTACTGTGCGTGTACACGCCTGATCACTGTCCTGTAAAATTGCAACGTTGCTCATGGTAGTAGCTTGGCAGCAGTGAGTGACCCCGCTTACTGCTGCCCGCCCCGCCCCGTCACACCTGCCTCGGAAAAAGCTGTTCTGCCTACCACCTCCTCTCAATTTGATGCTGGACAAACGCAGCAGATACGGTGTTGTTGTTGTTGTTGTTATTGTTGGATTTGGAGCAACGCTAGGAGGCCGTCAATGCTCCTTCTAGCATGCCCATCTCCACGACGCCTCCAGCAACAACATTGGGTGAAAAGGCACCGCATGCAAACGAATTCAACGCCGCGCAAAAAAAAACAGACACGTTGCGGATCAGTCGACAGATACACATTCGCGAATGGCACGCAAAGACGGGGAGCAACTCGCCCAAAAAAAAAACGCGAAGGCGGGATGCGCAACGAAGGCGCATGGACTGTGCAACAACAACAGGAAAGCAACAGAGAGAAACACACTGACAGGCAGTTGAGCGACGCGCAGTGAAAGCGAGCTCCTTGTAGTGCCGTACATAGCGTACCTCCAGTAGTGACCCCCCCCTCCCCCTCTAAAAGTGCCCCCTCCAATGCAAGCCCGAAACCTCGGCTGGCCGAGTGTGTTGGGTATATGGCCGGGCGAGGGTTGGGAAGGGCATCCGAAGCTAAATTGGGGGGGGGGAGTGGGGTGGATGTCCAGAATGGAACAAATATTTATCAAAATCGCGTCTAAATTGGTCAAAAAGGGTCGGTGAGAACCAGCAGTACAGCAGAACAGAACTGTCAAGAATACAATGTCAGAAAAATAACCGAAAACACTACAATTTCGGGAAGATTGCCCAGGGAAAGAACAGTTGGCGGTCAATCAAAATTTGGACGTTGCACCATGGCCGACCTTTGTATGTACCCTCAAAACCCCTCCGTAACGTCAGCGCCACCAAAGCCCCCAACCTTCCAAATCAAGCCCCCTTATAATTAGCCCCCTACTATGGTCCAACTGAAACAATTAGCCACCGGGGCTAATTACAGTATAGGGTTTGCGGTGTGTATGTGTCCAGGGTGGAATGAAAAAAGGGGGAGCACTTCGTGACACTGGCGCAGGCGACGCTGATGCAGTCATGAGATGAGACCTCAAAAACTAAAAATGCATCGCATTTCATTCAATGGGCCAGCACCTTGGAGTCGAATATGCAGTTGAATATGTATCGTTTACCAATCATAGTAGATTAGCATCTCATTGTGAACATACAACTGAGTTGATAAAGCCTCAATTCCCGATGGGATTTTAAGAATACCTCTTTTAGTTATGTATCGTTTACCAATCATAGTAGATTAGCATCTCATTGTGAACATACAACTGAGTTGATAAAGCCTCAATTCCCGATGGGATTTTAAGAATACCTCTTTTAGTTATGTATCGTTTACCAATCATAGTAGATTAGCATCTCATTGTGAACATACAACTGAGTTGATAAAGCCTCAATTCCCGATTGGATTTTAAGAATACCTCTTTTAGTCATGTATCATTTACCAATCATAGTAGATTAGCATCTCATTGTGAACATACAACTGAGTTGATAAAGCCTCAATGGGTTTAGGACTATTTGGCGCGGACTTTTTGGCGCGTAACTTTTTGGCGCGGACTTTTTGGCGCGGACTATTTGGCGCATGGGACTTTTTGGCGCATGGTACTTTTTGGCGCATGAGGATTTTAAGGTCAATGACCCCTGATGATAAAGAGCGGCTATGCGGTTATGAAAAATTGATAATGATGATAAATGATAAGTAAAGAGCGGCTGTCCACTCAGAGTAGTAATTGTTATTGTGGGTGATCAGATCGCTTCGGCGATTGTCATGTGGCGTAGATGGGACGAGTAGATGCTAGTGATGGCAATTTTAACGTTTTTCATTTTTAGGTAGGTAGGTTAGGTAAAACTGGCCACAAAAAGGACTTAGGTAGGTTAGGTTAGGTAAGCTAGATCTTTTTGCTAGGTAGGTAGGTAATCGGGTAAATTCCTTAGGTTATAGGTAGGTAACTTCGGTAACTCCAAGCTGTCAAGTGTCAGGCAATATTGCGTGCGCATACACACACTTGTGTTGTACGTACCTGTACACAGTGTGATTGATGAACATACACCACTGAAATACGGATACGCAATATTGGCGAAACGACTGACACGTATGCAGAAACAACAAGAATACGCACGACCTCAAGAGGAAAAGCAGCGGTTGAATTGCATTAGCGCTTCGCTAGCCACTAGATCTGGTTTACAGCGCACGCGCCTGCCCATGGCCACAAGGCCGGCGATTGAAAAGGCGCGTTCTGCAGAAGCAGACGTCGCGGGAAGGCTGAGCCAGGCCAGTCAAGCGCGGAGCCGCTGAGTCTTTTCAGTGGAGACTGCAGCCAGTACTCGAAGCAGTCCGCACCCGGCTCAACGGTCGACGAGTCGGAAATGTAGGCCTCTACCTAAAGCAGCCCACAGCACAGCCCTGTGGCGCGTGGCCCTATCGCGTGGCGCCCTATTCCAACCTCGTCAGCTATGGAAAGAGGCGGCGTTTTCGGCGTCGTCGGCCGCCGCCGTGGCAGCAGGTCTAGTGGCGAATCTGACGACTCTGCCAGCAACTGGTCGGCGTCGGTGTCGTCACCACTGACACCGCTTGCCGACACCTCTAGGTTAGGTTAGGTTACCTAGGCCAAAAAAAGGCTAGGTAACCTACTAGGTAGGTAACCTAGCTAGGTAGGTTGCCATCACTAGTAGACGCCGACACATTCGCAGATGTGGCTGGCGCTTTGATGCGGTTGCGGCTCAGCACAGCTTTGGTGTTGGCAGCGTTAGCCCACAGCCGCTCCTCGCCCTCGGTGCCCACAAACGGTAGCCCATCAGAGCTCAGCGCGGCAGCGGCAGCGCCCACAGAGACGGTGTGCACGGCCACATCCTACACCATGGAGGTAGCGGCCAAGGCGACCTCGATCTTGCTCAGGTCTGCCGATTCCAACCATTGACCACTTTTGACAGCTCCTGTTCACATGGACAGACTCAGAGTTGTTGAACCTGAAATCGCCATGCGCCAAATATGTAATCCTCAGGCGCCAGAAAGTCCCATGCGCCAAAAAGTCCCATGCGCCAAATAGTCCGCGCCAAAAAGTCCGCGCCAAAAAGTTACGCGCCAAAAAGTCCGCGCCAAATAGTCCTGATCCCGCCTCAATTCCCGATGGGATTTTAAGAATACCTCTTTTAGTTATGTATTGTTTACCAATCATAAGTTGATGAGCATCTCATTGTGAACATACAACTGAGTTGATAAAGCCTCAATTCCTGATGGGATTTTAAGAATACCTCTTTTAGTTATGTATCATTTACCAATCATAGTAGATTAGCATCTCATTGTGAACATACAACTGAGTTGATAAAGCCTCAACGATGGGATTTTAAGAATACCTCTTTTAGTTATGTATTGTTTACCAATCATAAGTAAATTAGCATCTCATTGTGAACGTACAACTGAGTTGATAAAGCCTCAATTCCTGATGGGATTTTAAGAATACATCTTTTAGTTATGTATTGTTTACCAATCATAGTACATTAGCATCTCATTGTGAACATACAACTGAGTTGATAAAGCCTCAATTCCCGATGGGATTTTAAGAATACCTCTTTTAGTTATGTATCATTTACCAATCATAGTAGATTAGCATCTCATTGTGAACATACAACTGAGTTGACAAAGCCTCAATTCCCGATGGGATTTTAAGAATACCTCTTTTAGTTATGTATTGTTTACCAATCATAAGTTGATGAGCATCTCATTGTGAACATACAACTGAGTTGATAAAGCCTCAATTCCTGATGGGATTTTAAGAATACCTCTTTTAGTTATGTATCATTTACCAATCATAGTAGATTAGCATCTCATTGTGAACATACAACTGAGTTGATAAAGCCTCAATTTTCAATGGGATTTTAAGAATACCTCTTTTAGTTATGTATTGTTTACCAATCATAGTACATTAGCATCTCATTGTGAACATACAACTGAGTTGATAAAGCCTCAATTCCCGATTGGATTTTAAGAATACATCTTTTAGTTATGTATTGTTTACCAATCATAGTACATTAGCATCTCATTGTGAACATACAACTGAGTTGATAAAGCCTCAATTCCAGATTGGATTTTAAGAATACCTCTTTTAGTTATGTATCATTTACCAATCATAGTAGATTAGCATCTCATTGTGAACATACAACTGAGTTGACAAAGCCTCAATTCCCGATGGGATTTTAAGAATACCTCTTTTAGTTATGTATTGTTTACCAATCATAAGTTGATGAGCATCTCATTGTGAATGTACAACTGAGTTGATAAGGCCTCAATTTCCAGTGGGATTTTAAGAATACCTCTTTTAGTCATGTATCATTTACCAATCATAGTAGATTAGCATCTTATTGTGAACATACAACTGAGTTGATAAAGCCTCAATTCCCGATGGGATTTTAAGAATACCTCTTTTAGTTATGTATTGTTTACCAATCATAAGTTGATGAGCATCTCATTGTGAACATACAACTGAGTTGATAAAGCCTCAATTCCTGATGGGATTTTAAGAATACCTCTTTTAGTTATGTATCATTTACCAATCATAGTAGATTAGCATCTCATTGTGAACATACAACTGAGTTGATAAAGCCTCAATTTTTGATGGGATTTTAAGAATACCTCTTTTAGTTATGTATTGTTTACCAATCATAGTACATTAGCATCTCATTGTGAACATACAACTGAGTTGATAAAGCCTCAATTCCCGATTGGATTTTAAGAATACATCTTTTACTTATGTATTGTTTACCAATCATAGTACATTAGCATCTCATTGTGAACATACAACTGAGTTGATAAAGCCTCAATTCCCGATGGGATTTTAAGAATACCTCTTTTAGTTATGTATCATTTACCGTAAATCCTCCAATAGTGCCCCCGGGGCACTATTTTTTCAACCTCTCCTTACCCGGGGGCACTATTGGAGGGGGGGGCACTATTGGAGGGGGGGCTTCTATTATTTCAACCTAAAAATTTTGAATGGTAATGCTAGTTTCGCTGTCAAATTTGCCGATTTTTCGGTGATTTTGATCACTTTTGCCACATTTAATGGTTGATTTACCGTTAATAGTTGCTGAAACGTACTATTATTGGTTGGTAGTAGTGTGTATACACGATATAAATGTACCTACCACTATATTTTTGCCCATAAAAGGCACATGGCACAACATACCCCTTACCCCCGGGGGCACTATTGGAGGGGGGGGCTCTATTATTTCAACCTTGCCGTAACCGGGGGCAAAATTGGACGGGGGGGCACTATTGGAGGGGGGGGGTTGTATTGGAGGATTTACGGTACCAATCATAGTAGATTAGCATCTCATTGTGAACATACAACTGAGTTGACAAAGCCTCAATTCCCGATGGGATTTTAAGAATACCTCTTTTAGTTATGTATTGTTTACCAATCATAAGTTGATGAGCATCTCATTGTGAACATACAACTGAGTTGATAAAGCCTCAATTCCTGATGGGATTTTAAGAATACCTCTTTTAGTTATGTATCATTTACCAATCATAGTAGATTAGCATCTCATTGTGAACATACAACTGAGTTGATAAAGCCTCAATTTTTGATGGGATTTTAAAAATACCTCTTTTAGTTATGTATTGTTTACCAATCATAGTACATTAGCATCTCATTGTGAACATACAACTGAGTTGATAAAGCCTCAATTCCCCATTGGATTTTAAGAATACATCTTTTAGTTATGTATTGTTTACCAATCATAGTATATTACCATCTCATTGTGAACATGCAACTGAGTTGATAAAGCCTCAATTCCCGATGGGATTTTAAGAATACCTCTTTTAGCTATGTATCATTTACCAATCATAGTAGATTAGCATCTCATTGTGAACATACAACTGAGTTGATAAAGCCTCAATTCCCGATGGGATTTTAAGAATACCTCTTTTAGTTATGTATTGTTTACCAATCATAAGTTGATGAGCATCTCATTGTGAACATACAACTGAGTTGATAAAGCCTCAATTCCTGATGGGATTTTAAGAATACCTCTTTTAGTTATGTATCATTTACCAATCATAGTAGATTAGCATCTCATTGTGAACATACAACTGAGTTGATAAAGGCTCAATTCCCGATGGGATTTTAAGAATACCTCTTTTAGTTATGTATTGTTTACCAATCATAAGTTGATGAGCATCTCATTGTGAACATACAACTGAGTTGATAAAGCCTCAATTCCTGATGGGATTTTAAGAATACCTCTTTTAGTTATGTATCATTTACCAATCATAGTAGATTAGCATCTCATTGTGAACATACAACTGAGTTGATAAAGCCTCAATTTTCGATGGGATTTTAAGAATACCTCTTTTAGTTATGTATTGTTTACCAATCACAGTACATTAGCATCTCATTGTGAACATACAACTGAGTTGATAAAGCCTCAATTCCCGATTGGATTTTAAGAATACATCTTTTAGTTATGTATTGTTTACCAATCATAGCACATTAGCATCTCATTGTGAACATACAACTGAGTTGATAAAGCCTCAATTCCCGATGGGATTTTAAGAATACCTCTTTTAGTTATGCATCATTTACCAATCATAGTAGATTAGCATCTCATTGTGAACATACAACTGAGTTGACAAAGCCTCAATTCCCGATGGGATTTTAAGAATACCTCTTTTAGTTATGTATTGTTTACCAATCATAAGTTGATGAGCATCTCATTGTGAACATACAACTGAGTTGATAAAGCCTCAATTCCTGATGGGATTTTAAGAATACCTCTTTTAGTTATGTATTGTTTACCAATCATGCTGCAGCGGCCCGAGCAAGAGTCGACGCTCGGCCCGCTCCTGCCGACGGGTGCGATCCAAGGCAATGTCTCCACGGTGGTCGTCGGCGCCGGCGACGCGGACGACGCTCGACTCGCGGAGTACAGCGACGACTTCAGGAGTGAGTGGTGCATCAAACGCCAGCCATTTGCAGTCGTCAACCTGAACACCGTGGCAGCACTAGAGTGTGAAGAATGGTGAAAGATGTCAGGCTGCTAAACAATGATAGGTGTCAAATTCTGCTCCTTTAACTAATCTTAGCTTTGGAGAAGCAGCGTTATGCAGCAGTATTTCTGATTCGTACACTAGGCAGAAAGGCCGCTGAAGCATGTTCCAGTAGAATGCTCAACCGGCCATTACACCAATTCTGTCATTAAGAAATGGTAGACGTGTGCGCTGACTTGATCGTGTCTCGCTGAAACATTCCTCGTATGGAAACGAGTTCGCGGGTACATACCATAAATCCTCCAATAGTGCCCCCGGGGCACTGTTTTTTCAACCTCTCCTTACCCAGGTGCACTATTGGAGGGGGCCTAAGCCTAAGCAGTAGTCAATCCAATCAAAGAACATTATGTTTCTGTCGTTTCGGACACTCATTGCAACTATGTGCAGTCAGTAGTCAATCCATAACCTCCTGCCAGGCTGCTGCAGATTCATACACTAATAGTAACTTTATTGAAGCACAACATGTTTCTACAGTTTTGCCCACTAATTGCAATTGTGAGTAGTGCAGTAGTCAATCCAATCAAAGAACATTATGTTTCTGTCGTTTTGGACACTCATTGCAACTGTGTGCAGTCAGTAGTCAATCCATAACCTCCTGCCAGGCTGCTGCAGATTCATACACTAATAGTAACTTTATCGAAGCACAACATGTTGGAGGGGGGGCTCTATTATTTCAACTTGACGTCCCCGGGGGCACTATTGGAGGAGGGTTGTATCGGAAGATTTATGGTATAAGGGAAAAATGAAATGCAGCGGAAGGCCTCAGGGTAAGCAGAAGCTACTCAGCTTTACGTCCGCTTTTGCAGACGATCGGGACATCAGGACCAAAAACTCTGTAACATTGACGCTTACCTGAATGCAATTTGTGTAGATGCCTATACACGACCGCACAATACGCATGTACGAACGCTACCCACCCCAACGAGCCAGCAGGGGGATTTGCGCAGCTGTTTGCCTCGCGTGCACTTCAGTGAACTTGAGGCTTCAGTGCACTTGTAGCCTCGATGAAAAAGTGAAGTTGTATCTCCAGCGTTGCACTTGTAGTCCCAGCAGTGCGTTTGTACAGTCCCGGGAATTTACTTGTAGCCCCCAAAGAAACGCGGACGATTAGACGAAAGCGGCGCCAAAGGGTATTGTGCTGGAGCCGAAGAAAGGGGAAGGAGGCTCGCCTCAAGGCCTAAGGGGGACCCCCTCGAGCGAAAAGCGACGCGTGCTCATGTGGAGAGACGCGCACAACCCTCTTTCAATCATCATGCTCCACGCTGGGCTCCCCCCCCCGCCCCCACCACCTGTAGTCCACTCAAGTCCAGTGGACGCTCGTCGCTGGCTCAAGCAAGACACGGCTAGCGTTTCAGGCCGCATAAGCCTTTCTAAGGACAGCTCGCCTGGCGTCCTTCTGGGCAGGAAATCAGAACATGAAATTGGATCTGTTGAATGGGCGGGTCGAGCTGCAAGAAGTGTTTTGGAACTTGTCCCCCAGGGATTTCGCCTGTTGTCGTCTCGTCTGCCGCCAGTGGGCGAGACATCTGCTCGCGGGCCGGATGTTCGCCAATTACACCGACTTCCGACTGTCGCTCGTCGACAACGGTTACCCGAACTGGCCGGAGGACAGTGCCGACCGGCCGCGGGGCGCGGCGCACGAGTACCGAGCGAACCTGACGTCGACGCGCGGCGTCGGCACGACGCTGAGCGTCAGCTGGGCGGTCGAGGGCGACGTCGACGCCGCCCGGGCCGTCCTCACCGCCGTTCTGCGTCAACTCGACGCGCCTACGAGCCTCCTCTCCTTCTGCCTCGGCGTCTCCCAGCATTCCAACGCCACGCACAGCGACGCCTTCGACCAACTGCTCCGATGGACGCTCCAAAGTGTCGCTCAGCGGATCCCAGCTTGGTGAGCGCGCGTGTTCGTCGTCAATTCCTGTGTCGTTTCACGTCCGTCATTTTGCCGATGTCTTCCCTGCAACGAAAACCATCTGAGGAAATCTGGCGAAAAAAATCTTTATACGAAGACCAATTCTGACATTGTACAGGGGCTAATTATAAAGTTTACGGTTGGTCAAAAGTCGTTATAAAAGACTAGTTTGCTGCAATTGGGACGCGGTTCAGGTCACCACAATTGACGAGCGTCCGGCTGAATCTGACGTGCAGAAGCCGTCAAGCATTCGAAGAAGACTTTCACGAACCGTTGCACTGCATGGTCTCACAAGTGACAGCAGTCGCTTTCTCTCTGCTGCTTGACGAGTGTCCATTCGGATGGACTAAGTGGCGGTTGCAGCCAGCTCCGGCGGCTTGCGTGCCTCGCTCTCCTTCAATGGTCGAACTACACTTGCCCGGCAGTCACACGGAACGAGATTGGTTCTCAGGCATTCCCAAAGAAATCACTGCAACTCTGCAGCGTCTCTACGTCCAGAACTTCCAGGAGCACGAATCCTTGTGCGACTTCCTGAAGCTACGGCGATTCGCTATCGGGTCGCTGTGGGGCTACTCGCACAGTCCGCTCGGGATCGTCCTTGAATTGCCAGCGCTGACGCATCTCGCGACGCTCCAACACTGGCAGCTGGCGCCGTCCAAGGGTGACATGGTGATGATGGCCCTCATACAGTTTACAACGGAACAGTTCCTCCCGCTACGGGCCGACTACGCGCAGTTGGTCGAGAGAGCTGCGCAGCTGCGTCTGCTGCACGTCGGCGGCGTGGTGGCCGATCGTGCGGACTTCCTCGGAAGGGCCGTGGTCAAGACGGGCACCTGGCCCGAGGACAGGCCGACGCTGCGTATGTCGGCCGTGCTGCTGCGGCCCGAGCAAGAGTCGAGTGTGTTGGGTATATGGCCGGGCGAGGGTTGGGAAGGGCATCCAAAGCTAAAAATGTCCCCCTATAAAATGAATCCCCAGTGCCCAGTGGGGGGCAATTTTCATATGAAATATCACCCCTACGTGGAAATTGTATATGAATTTCGCCCTCAGTGGGGGTGCATTTCATAGAAAATTTTCCCCTATTTCCTGCATATTTGACTCCAAGGTGCTGGCCCGTTGGAGGAAATGCGGTGCATTTTTAGTTTTTGAGATCTCATCTTATGCCTGCGTCAGTGTCACGAAGTGTTCCCCCTTTTTGCATTTTACCCTGGACACATGCCGTAAACCCTATATTAATTATTAGCCCCCTGGTGGCTAATTGTTTCAGTCGGACCATAGGAGGGTGCTAATTATAAGGGGGCTTGATTTGGAAGGTTGGGAGCTTTGTTGGCGCTGACGTCACGGTTTTGAGGGTACATACAAAAAATGGGCCATGGTGCAACGTCCAAATTTTGATTGACCGCCAACTGTTCTTTCCCTGGGCAATCTTCCGGAAATTGTAGTGTTTTTGGTTATTTTCTGACATTGTATTCTTGACAGTTCTGTTCTGCTGTACTGCTAGTTCTCACCGACCCTTTTTGATCAATTTAGACGCGATTTTGATAAATATTTGTTCCATTCTGGACATCCACCCCACTCCCCCCTGGCAGTAGCGATGTCACCAAAAATTTCTGATGAATTATTTTTTTTAATTTTTAACTATTAAAAAATTCCAAATAGTTTTTTATTTAATTTTTAATTATTAAAATATTCGAAATGATTTTTTACTTAATTTTTAAAAGTTAAAGAATTCTCAAGAATTATTTAAATTATTTAATTAACTAATTTTTTAACTCGGTATTTTTAAAGTGTGCATTTGGGCTGCATGTACATCCTTCTGTGGTAGCATGCATGCATGCAAGAATGCAACAAATCCATGCCCATCACATTGGGGCTCCTGTGAGGTCATCTACTGTAAGGTGGATGACCCCAGTACACCTTCTTCAAGAGCAAGCAAATCTTCATATGAAGTGGACTCCTACACATTGAAGAGAAGAGAAGTATCTGATGCGGTGCGCGCATGGCAATGCACTATGCATGTCACGTCTCAATGAAGTAGACCCTTGAATTAAACTGCTGAGCGAACTTTGAATTTACCAATGTGTCAATTGAGCTGTAAGACGAGGCTGAGTGTGAGATGGGGACTTAGGATTTGTGATAGCGAGTTTTTGTGGCGACTTACGCGCACAATGTTGCGCACACTCTCACACACTCACTCACACTTACTGTCCAGCACACAGATTACTTCATTATACCCGATTAATTTCCATGTACAGCGTCATATGTCATGTACTGAGAACACCACTTCCTTCCATTCCAATGTTTGCAATGGATGAGTCCATTCTAAAACCTACTGAAATGATTACAAATGAACACACCCTCCACTGAGTGTGACAGGACTGAAAGGAAAGACAATAAATTTGATGGCAACAAAATGCCAATGATGATATGGTTGTAGAGGTAGACAAAATGAACACCACTAATCGATGGGAAAAGACAAACTTGCCATGAACTACTTGAAAAGTCTGTTAAAAAATCAATTTTTTAAGCGTGTAATTAAAAAATTGTTAAAAAAATATTGCAGAGAATTATTCATTTAATTTTTAACTTTTAAAAAATTCCAAATAATTATTTATTTAATCTTTAATAAAAAATTCTGCATAACAGAATTATTTTTTTAACAGTTTTTGTTTTTTAATGTGTTTAAAATATTATTTTGAATTATTTAATTAATTAAATTTTTATTTTTGGTGACATCGCTACCTGGCAGAAATACGGTTTGTACGGTTCTTTGTCCCCTTCAAAGCGAATGTCGAAACGACCATCGAGTAATGACCTCTCGAAGTACCGAACGTTGGCGGCTGGCCTAATGGCGGCGCTGAATTCGCGGCTTCGAGGTTCCGCCCTGCAGAAGGTGCGCGTGGAGACGACGAGCGGCTGCCGCTCCCTGGGCCATTCGCAGCGCGCGATGCTGAAGGCGTCCTCGCACTCAATGTCACCTGCAAAAGGAGGGACGCGGTGGCGGCGACAGCGGCGCCGAAGGCACGACGCGCCTCCTAGCAGGTTCAGACGCGGCAGGCCGTGGAGCAGCCGCTCCAGAGACACTCCGATCGGAAGGCCATCGGCAGCGATCTCGTTGCGCCGCTTGCGGAGATCCGGGAAGAGCCAGAGGCACGTGAGTTTGGGCGCGTCGAGGAAGCGGCCAAAGAGTTGCGGGACGGCGCAGCTGCAGTAGAGGTAGTAGACGATGAGCGCGTCCAACCTGGGCAGCTCCAGAGGCCGACCGCCGGGGGCGCAGTGGAAGTGGTTGACGCTGAGCTGCTGGAGCGTCGACGAGAGCGCGCGCACCGCCTCCAGCGAGCCGTTCTCCTCGGTCAGCGCGGTGCAGGGCATGCACAGGTAGGTGAGTGGAGGCCTGACCTCGGCCACCTGGCGGAGAAACGGCGTGTTCACGTCGCCGTGGAGACCGTCTTCGATGGCGTTGTAGTGGTCGAACTCGGACCACAGGAACAGCTGACGATCCATCGTGATCCGCACAATGCTGCCGCCTCTGCCGGCCTCGAGCAGCGTGAAATCGGCCGCGCTGACGAGCCCACGTAGAACGGTCCTAAACAGGCGCTCTGGCAACTGCATAACGAATGGCTATGCGGACGGATGGGGGGGGGCGAACCATTAGTAACAATACGGTGAGTTAGTGAGAAACGAGAAAGGTTATACGTGGTGAGATTGTCAGATCGATAACACGCGAAAAATTCGCAGTGGCAAGAATCGAACCCATACGGCCCTCAGAAAGGGTGCCTGGCATGCTGGGCCAGCGCCTCGTCTAACCCAACCACACTGCTGTGGTTGGGGTTTTTATCCAAACATTTTTATCCAAAATTTTTGATCCATTTTTTATCCAAAACAAATTAATAAATAAAAATAATAATAAAAATAATAATATTTTTTTTTAATATTTTTTTAATCGAGACCATTCACACTCATATAACACTGAAAAGCACTCAAATACACCAACATTTACTCACTGAACACTGAGCCAAAAGATAGATTACAAACGCAGTCGTCCACACACTACAGCGCCACAGGCAAACATTTTCCGCTTACCTATGAGGAGAATCTATGGAAATCAGGCCAACATTAGATTTAGCCCGATTCGCCCCTTTGCCCCCTCGTCTAGGCCCCTTCTGCCCCCTTTTGTATGTTGATCCAATTCTCGCCAGTCACTCACCGATCGACAAGCGCTGAACGGAGCTGGTTGCAAGCGCGTCTGGCGCAGAGGGCCAAATGCCCCTGGCACGGCTGGCTCCATTCCTCTTCCTCGAAGCGGAGTATCAGTTGAAAGGTCCGAAGTGCGGGTGTGACTAGGCGATCGCAGAAGGCCACCACCGACTCGAGCTGCTCCGGCTCCGACCGGGCCAAGTCGAAAATGTGAGCCTTGCTCTCGAACCTGCACGCGGCGGACGCCTTTGCTCGCTGAAATGCAACAGCGGTGTTTGCGCGAGTGGCGTGCGCTTTAAAAAAAAATGATAAATCAAAAAATGTTTAATTACTCAAGCCCTGGCACTGTATATGCGTCAGCAGAGGGCAGAGGGTATAGTTGAAAGAATGAGCGGCCAGGCTCATTTCGGGGACTTTGTGGCAAACGTACTGGTTCCGATGGACTGTCGGAAAAGCTGAGCGCCAGGAAGGAGACGGGCAGCCAGTGGGCGTCGGCCCGGCCCGGCCCGCAAAACGGGCCTGGAAATCCGGCCCAGCCCGGCCCACGGGCCGGGCCGGCTCGGCCCATGCTCATCCCTAGTGAGAACGCTTTACGGACACGACAACGGCCTGCGGGGAGACAGCGACTGCAGCTTACGCGGAGAGACGCGCAGAAAGTGTTTTGTTTTCAATCGACGACATGTTCGACTGGACAGCACGGCCAAAGCGACATAACGGCCAAAGATTGACAAAAAGCGGCCAATAGTGCCCCCGGGGACGGCAAGTTGAAATAATAGAGCCCCCCCCCCCTCCAACATGTTGTGCTTCGATAAAGTTACTATTAGTGTATGAATCTGCAGCAGCCTGGCAGGAGGTTATGGATTGACTACTGACTGCACACAGTTGCAATGAGTGTCCAAAACGACAGAAACATAATGTTCTTTGATTGGATTGACTACTGCACTACTCACAATTGCAATTAGTGGGCAAAACTGTAGAAACATGTTGTGCTTCAATAAAGTTACTATTGGTGTATGAATCTGCAGCAGCCTGGCAGGAGGTTATGGATTGACTACTGACTGCACATAGTTGCAATGAGTGTCCGAAACGACAGAAACATAATGTTCTTTGATTGGATTGACTACTGCTTAGGCTTAGGCTTAGGCTTAGGCCCCCTCCAATAGTGCACCGGGGTAAGGAGAGGTTGAAAAAATTGTGCCCCGGGGGCACTATTGGAGGATTTATGGTATGTACCCGCGAACTCGTTTCCATACGAGGAATGTTTCAGCGAGACACGATCAAGTCAGCGCACACGTCTACCATTTCTTAATGACAGAATTGGTGTAATGGCCGGTTGAGCATTCAACTGGAACATGCTTCAGCGGCCTTTCTGCCTAGTGTACGAATCAGAAATACTGCTGCATAACGCTGCTTCTCCAAAGCTAAGATTAGTTAAAGGAGCAGAATTTGACACCTATCATTGTTTAGCAGCCTGACATCTTTCACCATTCTTCACACTCTAGTGCTGCCACGGCGTTCAGGTTGACGACTGCAAATGGCTGGCGTTTGATGCACCACTCACTCCTGAAGTCGTCGCTGTATTCCGCGAGGCGAGCGTCATCCGTGTCATCGCCGGCGCCGACGACCACCGTGGAGACGTTGCCTTGGATCGCACCCGTCGGCAGGAGCGGGCCGAGCGTCGACTCTTGCTCGGGCCGCTGCAGCATGATTGGTAAACAATACATAACTAAAAGAGGTATTCTTAAGACACGCTTTTTCTAAGAACCAGACATTGGGAGACAAAAGTGGACATTTTGCCCTGAATTGCTTCGATTTGGCTCAAACTTGGCTACCAGGACCATCTTTTGACGCCGATCACGAAAATCAACTCCGTTTTTCGATTTTCAAAATATGTGGCGAGAAATTTGGATTTTTTCGTTTTTTGGCAGTAATTTCAGTTTTTGCTTTCTACAAATTGTTTTGTGCAGCGAATCGAAAAACTAAATACATTTCTGAAATCCTCATCGAATTCTGCATCTAACAGGCCCTTCATTTCGCGCAAATTTTACAGTCGTGCGTTTTAGAATTTTCGATTGAAATTTTGGCGGATGTTAATTTTTGCGGTTTTTTGCGATTTTCTCAATATCCGCGGGGTTGTGCATCTGGAGACAATAACCACTCGAAAGCCCATTCAATTCCGCGTCGAATCACGTTAAAATATTTAAAATCCACGCTCGCAGTAACATGAAGCGAGCGCTCAAAGACGGTGCACTCACAGGCTGGCAAAAACAAACTTTTGCTCATAACTCATCTCAGCAGCTGCAGAGCTAGGCACCATTGTCCTACATAATCTCCAGTTTTACAGGGGGTCACTGGACGTGCAGTTTCCGCTAGTTACGCTTTTGAAAATGCAACAAATTTGAACTGAATCAATTTCAGTCAACAGTATATTATGATCTAATCTACATTTCTTGCTCCTTTGGCCAATTCGCTGCTCTGCCTTCTTCTTCCACTTGCAGATGCCCTTGCAGCAGCATTGTCAGCAGCTTGAAGCACTTCCCCCACACTGTTCTCTAATGTATGTACATGAGGTCATCCTAAAATGTGTAGCATAATTGGGATATAGTCTGTTTGCTTTTGTGATTCAATAGACACCTAATTTCGAGTTTCACTGTGTTTACCTAAGTCCAGATCAGCATCACCTTTGGTGGTTGGATTATCTTCCACAGTTCGAGAGGGACTCGTTGCTTTTGCAATGCACTGCGTCTTCTAGACCAAAAACTGGCGATTTGGCGCCATGTAAGCAGCTCTGCTTGAAGAAATCGGTCTTTACCATTTAGTTGAACAGTTTCCATCAATTTTGCAGCCCTTTTTGGATCCATTTTTTTATTTGATTGTGCTCCATGATCAAACAAATCAATCAGCCAACTTTTGACATTTTGGGAAAATGGCTGGTGTTGTCCACGAACATGAAGTGCCCGCCCACCCTTTCGGCAAGTTTGATAACCCTCTTACATCTGCTTGCCCTTCACCTTCAATAACTGTAAATGTTTCTTCGATGACGTTTGGGGCATTCTGTAGTCTCAGGCCTTCCAGTGTTGCTTTGTACATCATGATGGCATAATCTTGTTGTATTACCTTTTGAGGCACAACATACTTGTGTGCACCTCGAATTATGTGGTGCAATAAATTGCCTTCTTTTGCAAACATTGCAACACAATTAGGCTCTGGACAGTCAAAATGCATTGTCTTGGTCACTAGGTTCAGAGGTTGATGGTGGTAACTGGGCCACATCAATTATTGGGTCAAGTTGGAAAGTTTTTCATGGGAGTTGTTCTGATTCTTGTGTATGTGACACTGTTCCCCATTGATACCTTGTTGTCACTCTACTCTGCTCTGCATGAGCTGTTTGTTGCATACCTGTAATTGGGGGGTTGGGGACCCTGCAGATTTCTTCGACTCCCCCAACCCTCCCCCCCCCCCTGCAGAATTTTCTTAAGGGATTTTCACTCAGTCTAAAACGATAAAAGTGAGTAAATGTTGGTCTATTTCAGTGCTTTACAGTGTTATATGACCATAAAACAGCTAAATAACACTGTTTAGAGCCTATTCATACCCATTTTTGACCAAAAAGTACCAGTATAACTAAAAAAAATGGCTGGCTACCCCCCACTTTTTGCTCCACACCCCCCAATTCGGCCATTTACCCCCCCCTCTTCCACACCCGGTTACAGGTATGGTTGGTTGGTTGGTTTTCAAATTTCCATAGAGATGGATTTAGGCGTTGGCCTGTACCAGTCAGACTGTACCTCCAAGCTGTAAGTTGATCATTTGCAAACTGGAAAACATTGTAATCTCTAATTCTTGGAATAGCTGGTGTGGGTCCGTTGCATTGTACTGGTCTGTTGATCTTTATGAGGTGGACACGTATACCCACAGGTTTCGAAACATCCACACCATGGCAGTCTGATAAGGACTAATCAATTGCAGACACTATGTCATCAGCATTTTCAATGTTTGACCCACTGTCAACATAGATCCACATGTAGCGCTTTGCTACTGCTGAGTAAACATCACATATGGCCTTACCAGCTTGTGCTTCACTGTAAACTGTAGCACTGCTGGGAGGAACTGGAGGAAAAGGGACAACTTGCTGACAGGCAAAAGCACCTAGTTGAGTTATACTGGTACTTTTTGGTCAAAAATGGGTATACATAGGGTCAAATACAGGGTGTAAATCCCTTGGGAAAATTCTGGGGGGGGTGTTGAAAAAATAGGGGGTACCCCCCCCCCCCCCAACCCCCCAGTTACAGGTATGCTCTGTAGCTGCTGAGATGAGTTATGAGCAAAAGTTTGTTTTTGCCAGCCTGTGGGTGCACCATCTTTGAGCGCTTGCTTCATGTTACTGCGAGCGTGGATTTTAAATATTTTAACGTGATTCGACGCGGAATTGAATGGGCTTTCGAGTGGTTATTGTCTCCAGATGCACAACCCCGCGGATATTGAGAAAATCGCAAAAAACCGCAAAAATTAAGAACCGCCAAAATTTCAATCAAAAATTCTAAAACGCACGACTGTAAAATTTGCATGAAATGAAGGGCCTGTTAGATGCAGAATTTGATGAGGATTTCAGAAATGTGTTTAGTTTTTTGATCCGCTGCACAAAACAATTTGTAGGAAGCGAAAACTGAAATTACTGCTAAAAAATGCAAAAATCCAAATTTCTCGCCATATATTTCGAAAATCGGAAAACCAAGTTGATTTTCGTGATCAGCGTCAAAAGATGGTCCTGGTAGCCAAGTATCGGCCAAATCGAAGCAATTCGGGGCAAAATGTCCACCCCATGTTTGGTTTTTAGAAAAAGGGTGTCTTAAAATTTTGTTTTTTTTGTTTTTGTTTTTTGTTTTTTTTTTTTTTTTTTTTTTTTTTTTTTTTTTTTTTTTTTTTTGTTGTTTTTGTTTTTTTTTTGTTTGTTTTGGGAGGCGATTGCGAAAGAGAATTTGAAAATTTGAATTGGCGCCATTTCTCTCTTAGGACAAACTATGAACTTTAAATTTTCCAATGGCCTCTTTCATTTGCAAACATTTATTGCGCACATACACGAGCGGGCGCTTACCTACATATAAGCACGCAGTTTAGCCAATGACAATTGATAAGTGACCCTAGGCTTCTATTGGAAAATTACCGGTGTCCAGCGCGTATGCTGCCGTGTTGTGTTCTACCCCTCCCCCGAGAGTTGGCTTTAGAGAGAAGAAGAAATAGATGGTTTGTCAGTTGGATGCTGGGTTGCCAACAGCACACACACACACACACACACACACACACACACACACACACACACACACACACACACACACACACACACACACACACACACACACACACACACACACACACACACACACACACACACACACACACACACACTGACACACACACACACACACACACACACAGAGTCCGACGAACCATGTGTGCATACCGTAGGTACATGGCACCAGTAGGGTACCGTGATTCAGACGGCGCGCTCGCACGCATCGGTAACTGGTCTTGGAACGACAATCAGTGATTCAATTGAATGTATTGTTTGCTGTTGAGCAGAATACGGTAACCAGCTTGTTAGATTCTGCTGTTGTTCGTTTGTGCTGCGAGTTGGGCCACATGTGTATCCATTGGAGGGCAATGGGGGCAGTTGCCGTCTCTCTTCCCAAGCCCGCTGCGCCTGGGAGGATGAAAGCGACGCGTGCTCTGCTCACGCGGTGAACCGTCAATCAATCGTCAAGTTCCACGCTGCGCTGCCTGCCACCCGCAGTCCACCCAAACGCAGTGGTCGCTGGCTCAAGGAGGGGGTAGCGTTTCAGGCGGCATTATTACATTTTCTGACGACACGGGACAGGCCAGCAGACCATGAAGTTGCACTCCACACAAAGCTTCCCACACATCGACACTTCCAGTTTATAAGCCCCCCTATAATTAGCCCCCACTATAATCATACACCCTCCTAGAGCTCGAACGAAACAATTAGCCCCGGGGGCTAATTATAGGGTTTACGGTATCTACGCTATGGGGTTTACGATCACTCAATCGTGTCTCGCCGAAACATTCCCCGTATGGAAACGAGCTCGCGGGTAAAATGAAAAAAAAAATGAAATGCAGCGGGGAGCCCCAGGGTAAGCAGAAGCTACACCGAGCTTGGCCTCCGCTTTGGCTGACGATCGGGACGCCAGGACCAAAACTCTGCAGCTTTTGACACGAATGCAATTTGTGTCGATGCCAAGTGCTCTACACACGACCGCACAATGGACATGTTCGAATGCCCCCAACGGGTCGGGTTGGTTGGCTCGCGTGCACGGGCCAAGGCTAAAAGGGGACCCCCTCTGCGCCTGAAGGGATAAAAGCGACGCGTGCTCTCGCGGTGAGACGCGCAGAGAACGCCCTTTGAATCGTCATGTTCCACGCTGGGCTGCCTGCCAACCGCCGTCCACTCCAATCCAGTCGTCGCTCGTCGCTGGCTCAGGACTCAGAGAAACATTTTGGGTCGCAGCATTAGTCTTTCTGGCGACGTCTTGGTTGCGGTCACTTGAGCCCCATCCGACCATGTTGCACAGAGAATGTCGCGCCAAGCGCGGACCCTCTCAGTCCCTGCGTCGCCTGCCGACTCGTCTGCAGTCGTCGTCGTCGTCAGGGCCGGCCCCATTGAAGAAGAAGAAGACCATGTTGCAACCGTTGAACGCGTCCATCGAGCTGCAAGAAGTGTTTTGGAACTTGTCCACCAGGGACCTCGCCCGTTGTCAGCTCGTGTGCCGCCTGTGGTCGACACATCTGCTCTGGGGACGGAGAATCGCCAATTACGCCGACTTCCAGCTGACGTTCGTCGAAAGCGGGTCCTCGATCGACGCGGTGGACAGTGCCGACGCGGCGGCGCACGAGTACAGGGCGAGTCTGACGTCGACGCGCGGCGTCGACACCACCGTCAGCGGCTGCTGGACGGTCGAGAGCGACGTCGACGCCGACGCCATTTTGGCGGCGGTTCTCAGCCAATTCGTCCCGCCTGCGAGCCTCTTCTCCTTCGGCCTCGGCGTCACGCAGCATTCCAAAGCCCCCAACAGCGACGCCTTCGACCGACTGCTCTGGTCGATGCTCCAGAGTGTCGCTCAGCTAATTCCAATTTGGTGAGCGCCATTGTTCGACCTTTCGGCTGCTGTCTTCCCTGCACCAAAGTTTTTTCTGCCCAAACGTGCGCCATGGGCGAATATTTTGACATTTGGCATCACACATACTGAAAATATAACTTAAATTCTAATGTTTTTCCACACAAAAGCGCCACAGGCAAAATTATGTGTACTCTCAGGAAAAATTTCAACGTATTTTCACATGTGTATGCTACAACAAAACGTCTACTACAACTGCGACATGGTTTAGGTCAAAATTAACGAACGCAAGGTTGAATCTGAAGTGCAGAAGCCGTGAAGCATTTCACTTTCAAGCACTATTGCACAGCGTGGTCTCACAAGTGGAAGCAGTTGCTTTTACTCTGCTGTTTTCCAATTGTCCTTACCAATGGAGTTCGTGGCGGCGCCAGCCAGCTCCAGAGTTTTATGCGCCTCGCTGCTCTTCAATGGTCGAACTACACTTGCCTGGCAATCCCACGTGTCGAAATTTCATCTCTGCCATTCCAAAAGAAATCACTGAGATTCTGCAGCGTCTTTACGTCCAGAACTTCCGCGAACACGAACCCTTGCGCAACTTCCCGAAGCTGCGCCGATTCGCCATTGGGGTGCTGTGGGGCTACTCGCACAGTCCACTCGGGATCGTCCTCGGATTGCCAGCGCTCACTCATCTCGCGACGCTCCGACACTGGCAGCTGGCGCCGTCCCCGGCTAACCGTTGGATGATGGCTGCCGCGGAGTACACAACGGAACAGTTCCTCCCCCCGCTACGGGCCGACTACGCGCAGTTGGTCGAGAGAGCTGCGCAGCTGCGTCTGCTGCACGTCGGCGGCGTGGAAGCCGAGGATGCGGACTTCCTCGGAAGGGCCGTGGTCAAGACGGGCATCTGGCCCGAGGACAGGCCGACGCTGCGTCTATCGGCCGTGCTGCAGCGGCCCGAGCAAGAGTCGACGGTCGGCCCGCTCCTGCCGACAGGCGCGATCCAAGGCAACGTCTCCACGGTCGTCGTCGGCGCCGGCGACGCGGACGACGCTCGACTTGCGGAACACAGCGACGACTTCTGGAGCGAGTGGCGCATCAAACGTCAGCCATTTGCGGTCGTCAGCACCGTGACACCGAACGCCCTGGCAGCACTAGAGTGTGACGAATGGTGAAAGAGGTCGGGCTGCGAAACAATGCGGTACCTGTCAGTTAGCTAATCTTAGCTTTGGAGAAGCAGCGTTTTGCAGCAGTATTTCTGATACGTACACTAGGCAGAAAGGCCGCTGAAGCATGTTCCAGTAGAATGCTCAACCGGCCGTTACACCAATTTTGTTGTCAAGAAACGGTAGACGCGTGCGCTGACTCGATCGTGTCTCGCTGAAACATTCCTCGTATTGAAACGAGTTCGGGGTACATACCGTAAATCCTCCAATAGTGCCCCAGGGCACTATTTTTTCAACCTCTCCTTACCTGGGCGCACTATAGGAGGGGGCTTCTATTATTTCAAGCTAAAAATTTTGAATGGCAATGCTAGTTTCGCTGTCAAAATTGCCGATTTTTCGGTGATTTTTGATCACTTTTACCACATTTAATGGTTGACTTTTACCACATTTACCACATTTTGACTTTTACCACATTTAATGGTTAATAGTTGCTGAAACGTACTATTATTGGTTAGTAGAAATGTGTATTGGAGGATTTACGGCATAAAGGAAAAAATGAAATGCAGCGGAAGGCCTCAGGGTCAGCAGAAGCTACCCAGCTTTACGTCCGCTTTTGCTGACGATCGGGACGTCAGGACCAAAAACTCTGTAACTTTGACGCTTACCTGAATGCAATTTGTGTAGATGCCTATACACGACCGCACAAATACACATGTACGAACGCTACCCACCCCAACGAGCCAGCAAGGGGATTTGCGCAGCCGTTTGCCTCGCGTGCACTTCAGTGAACTTGAGGCTCCAGTGCACTTGTAACCTCGATGAAAAAGTGAAGTTGCATCTCCAGCGTTGCACTTGTAGTCCCAGCAGTGCATTTGTGCAGTCCCGGGAAGGAATTTTAGCCCCCAAGGAAACGCGGACGACTAGACGAAAGCGGCGCCAAAGGGTATGGTGCTGGAGCCGAAGAAAGGGGAAGGAGGCTCGCCTCAAGGCCTAAGGGGGACCCCCTCGAGCGAAAAGCGACGCGTGCTCACGTGGAGAGACGCGCAAAACCCTCTTTCAATCATCATGCTCCACGCTGGGTGCCCACCACCCGCAGACCACCCAAGTCCAGTGGACGCTCGTCGCTGGCTCAAGCAAGACACGGCCAGCGTTTTCTAGACCAGCGCCAGCGGCCAGCGGCCAGCCATAAGCCTTTCTAAGGACCGAACTCGCCTAGCGTCCTTCTGGGCAGGAAATCAGAACATGAAATTGCATCTGTTGAATGGGCCGGTCGAGCTGCAAGAAGTGTTTTGGAACTTGTCCCCCAGGGATTTCGCCTGTTGTCGTCTCGTCTGCCGCCAGTGGGCGAGACATCTGCTCGCGGGCCGGATGTTCGCCAATTACACCGACTTCCGACTGTTGCTCGTCGACAACGGTTACCCGACCTTGCCGGAGGACAGTGCCGACCGGCCGCGGGGCGCGGCGCACGAGTACCGGGCGAGCCTGACGTCGACGCGCGGCGTCGGCACGACTGTCGGCGGCTGCTGGGCGGTCGAGGGCGACGTCGACGCCGCCCGGGCCGTCCTGACGGCCGTTCTGCGTCAACTCGACGCGCCTACGAGCCTCCTCTCCTTCTGCCTCGGCGTCTCCCAGCATTCCAACGCCACGCACAGCGACGCCTTCGACCAACTGCTCCGATGGACGCTCCAAAGTGTCGCTCAGCGGATCCCAGCTTGGTGAGCGCGCGTGTTCGTCGTCAATTCCTGTGTCTTTTCACGTCCGTCATTTTGCCGATGTCTTCCCTGCAACGAAAACCATCTGAGGAAATCTGGCGAAAAAAATCTTTATACGAAGACCAATTCTGACATACAGGGGCTAATTATGAAGTTTACGGTTGGTCAAAAGTCGTTATAAAAGACTAGTTTGCTGCAATTGGGACGCGGTTCAGGTCACCACAATTGACGAGCGTCCGGCTGAATCTGACGTGCAGAAGCCGTCAAGCATTCGAAGAAGACTTTCACGAACCGTTGCACTGCATGGCCTCACAAGTGACAGCAGTCGCTTTCTCTCTGCTGCTTGACGAGTGTCCATTCGGATGGACTAAGTGGCGGTTGCAGCCAGCTCCGGCGGCTTGCGTGCCTCGCTCTCCTTCAATGGTCGAACTACACTTGCCCGGCAGTCACACGGAACGAGATTGGTTCTCAGGCATTCCCAAAGAAATCACTGCAACTCTGCAGCGTCTCTACGTCCAGAACTTCCAGGAGCACGAATCCTTGGGCGACTTCCTGAAGCTACGGCGATTCGCTATCGGGTCGCTGTGGGGCTACTCGCACAGTCCGCTCGGGATCGTCCTTGAATTGCCAGCGCTGACGCATCTCGCGACGCTCCAACACTGGCAGCTGGCGCCGTCCAAGGGTGACATGGTGATGATAGCGCTCATGCTGTTGACAGCCCAACAGTTCCTCCCGCTACGGGCCGACTACGCGCAGTTGGTCGAGAGAGCTGCGCAGCTGCGTCTGCTGCACGTCGGCGGCGTGGTGGCCGATCGTGCGGACTTCCTCGGAAGGGCCGTGGTCAAGACGGGCACCTGGCCCGAGGACAGGCCGACGCTGCGCCTGTCGGCCGTGCTGCAGCGGCCCGAGCAAGAGTCGACGCTCGGTCCGCTCCTGCCGACGGGCGCGATCCAAGGCAACGTCTCCACGGTGGTCGTCGGCGCCGGCGACGACACGGACGACGCTCGCCTCGCGGAATACAGCGACGACTTCTGGAGCGAGTGGCGCATCAAGCGCCAGCCATTTGCAGTCGTCAACCCGAACACCGTGGCAGCACTAGAGTGTGACGAATGGTGAAAGAGGTCGCGCTGCTAAACAATGATAGGTGTCAGATTCTGCTACTTTAACTAATCTTAGCTTTGGCGAAGCAGCTTTTTGCAGCAGTATGTCTGGTTCGTACACAAGGCAGAAAGGCCGCTGAAGCATGTTCCAGTAGAATGCTCAACCGGCCGTTACACCAATTTTGTCGTCAAGAAACGGTAGACGTGTGCGCTGATTCGATCGTGTCTCGCTGAAACATTCCCCCTATGGAAACGGATTGGGTGACATCTCGCCCAACGACATTTCGCCCAACGACATTTCGCCCACGATATCTCGTCCAACGACATTTCGCCCATGCGACAACTCGCCCAACGACAATTTGCCCATGCGACATCTCGCCCAACGACATTTCGCCCAATACATGTAGTGCGTACTGGGTGTTTGGTGGGTTTGGGTGGTGGGTTTGGGGGGTTGGTGGTGGGTGGGGGGGGGGGCGGGGGGGGGGGGTTGCGGGGGGTGGGGGGTGGGGTGGGGGGGGGGGGGGGGGGGGGGGGGGGGGGGGGGGGGGGGTGGGGGGGGCGGGGGGGGGGGTGTGGTCGGGGGGGGGGGGGGGTTGTGGGGGTGGGGGGGGGGGGGGGGCGGTGGGGTGGTGTGCGTGGCGGGCGGTGGAGGCGGGCGGGGGTGCCCCCGCGCGCGCTCCGCGGCCCCCCGGTCGCAAGGGGGGGGGGATTAAAGAAAATGAGAGACTTAATGTTTTTGAAAGTTGGTTTGAGTTATTTCTCTGTTATCAGGAGAGAGATGTTCAACGCAAGTTCACACAATTCCGTCAATAAGATGCGAATTCGTTGCTCGTCGTTGACCCCCGGGTCGAACATGAGGGAGTCGCGGACGTCGGACGTTTTGCGAAAGCGCTGAGAGATCGCGATCATGATAGTGTTTGGCCTGTGCGTCTCAGGTGCCTTGAGCGCGTCGGCTTTATGGCGTGGAATCATGTGGCTTAGCGCGGGATTGCTTAGCAGCTCTCCATGACCGCCGCCTCCAAAGCGCTGTCAGCAATGTTGCCGCAAATGCTGCGTGTGGTGTCGCGGCTCTGTGCGGCCTGAGCGGGAGCCGCAGCGAGCTGCTCGAGCGCCTCAACGCGGCTTTCGACGGCCAAGTGGCTGTGTTGTCCACTGAGAAAGACGATCTCGTCCGGGCGCAGCGGTATGCGTGTGTTTGGTTGGTTGTGTGGTTGTGTGGTAGAGCCAGGGTTTGGTTGCGCACCTCGATGAAAAAGTGAAGTTGTTTCTACAGCGTTGCACTTGTAGTCCCAGCAGTGCGTTTGTACAGTCCCGGGAAGGAACTTGTAGCCCCCAAAGAAACGCGGACGATTAGACGATTATGGAAAAATTTGCAGGCGGCTGCAAACTTTGTTCCCCAAATTTCTAATACTGCGCAGTAATACTGCAACGCGCTGTGGCACGTACGGTCACCCGATGAATGCGCTTCTTTTGAGCCATAGGTAACGCGTCGAAATCGGTTCAGGCAATCAAAAGTTATAGGCGATCGAAAATCCGAAGTCGCGCGCGTACAAGTGCTCACATATTAGGGTTGTACGCTGACGCGTACACCCTGATTGTGTTGGAGCCGAAGAAAGGGGAAGGAGGCTCGGCTCAAGGCCTAAGGGGGACCCCTCGAAGCGAAAAGCGACGCGTGCTCACACGTGGAGAGACGCGCACAACCCTCTTTCAATCATCATGCTCCACGCTGGGCTCCCCCCCCCCACCACCTGTAGTCCACTCAAGTCCAGTGGACGCTCGTCGCTGGCTCAAGTAAGACACGGCTAGCGTTTCAGGCCGCATAAGCCTTTCTAAGGACAGCTCGCCTGGCGTCCTTCTGGGCAGGAAATCAGAACATGAAGTTGCATCTGTTGAATGGGCCGATCGAGCTGCAAGAAGTGTTTTGGAACTTGTCCCCCAGGGATTTCGCCCGCTCTCGGCTCGTGTGCCGCCTATGGTCGACACGTCTGCTCGCGGGCCGGAGAATCGCCAATTACGCCGACTTCCGACTGGCGCTCGTCGAAAGGGTTTCCTCGATCGACGCGGCGGACAGTGCCGACGCGGCGCACGAGTATAGGGCGAGTCTGACGTCGACGCGCGACGTTGACACCACCGTCAGTGGCGGCTGGACGGTCCAGAGCGAGGTCGACGTCGCCAGCGCCGTCCTGGCGACGGTTCTCAGCCAATTCGACGCGCCTGCGAGTCTCGTCTCCTTCGGCCTCGGCGTCACCCAGGACCCCAAAGCCCCAAAAAGCGACACCTTCGACCGACTGCTCCGGTCGACACTCCAGAGTGTCGCTCAGCGAATCCCAACTTGGTGAGCGCCACTGTTCGACCTTTCGCCCGCTGTCCTCCCTGCGCCGAATTTTTTGACATTTGGCATCGCACACTGAAAATATAATTAAATTCTATAGTTTTCTGTACCCCAAAACGCCACAGGCAAAATTATGTGTACTCCCAACAAAAATTTCAACGTACACCTATATGCACGTGTGTAGGTACATGTACCTATGCTACAACGTAACGTCTACTTTACAATTGGGACATGGTTTAGGTCGCAATTGACGAGCGTAAGGCTGAATCTGAAGTGCAGAAGCCGTGAGGCATTTGCAGAGAACTTTCAAGCACCGTTGCGGAGCGTGACCTCGCAAGTGGAAGCAGTTGCTTTCACTCTGCTGAAACATTCTCCATACGGATGGAGGCCGTGGTCATGGTCATTGCCAGCTCCAGCAGGGCTGTATATGCCTCTGTCCTCATCTTCAGTGGTCGAACTACACTTGCCTGGCGATCTCCTAAGACGAAACCGCATCTCCGCCATTCCAAAACGGATTACTTCAACTCTGCAGCGTCTCTACGTCGAGAACTTCCTCGAATCCGAATCCTTGCTCGATTTTCCGAAGCTACAGCGGTTCGGTATCAGGGTGCTGTGGGGCTACTCCCGGGGTCCACTCGGGATCGTCCTTGCTTTGCCAGCGCTCACTCATCTCGCGACGCTCCAGCACTGGCAGCTGGCGCCGTCCAAGGCTACCCGTGTGCTAATGGCCGAACAGTTCCACCCTCTACGAGCCGACTACGCGCAGTTGGCTGAGAGAGCTGCGCAGCTGCGTCTGCTGCACGTCGGCGGCGTGGAAGCCGAGGATGCGGACTTCCTCGGAAGGGCCGTGGTCAAGACGGGCATCTGGCCCGCGGACCGGCCGACGCTGCGTCTGTCCACGGTGCTGCTGCAGCCCGAGCAAGAGTCGGCGCTTGGCCCGCTCCTGCCGACGGGCGCGATCGAAGGCAACGTCTCCACGGTGGTTGTCGGCGCCGGCGACGCGGACGACGCTCGCCTCGCGGAACACAGCGACGACTTCTGGAGCGAGTGGCGCATCAAGCGCCAGCCATTCGCGGCCGTCGCAAGAATTCCCTGGCAGAAGAGTGAAAGTGACGAATGGTGAAAGAGGTCGGGTGCGAAACAGTGCCAGCTGTCCGATTCAGCTCCTTTTGCTAACTTTAGCGTTGACGAAGCTCGTTCCGCGGCAGCATTTCAGATTCGTACACTAGGCTGAAAGTCTGCTGAAGAAGCGTGTTCCAGTAGATTGGTCAACTGTCCAGTCCATTACACCAATTTTGTCAATAAACGGTTGACGCGTACGTACCTATACGCTCACTCGATCGTGTCTCGCCGAAACATTCTCCGCATGGAAACGAGTTCGCGGGTCAAATGAAAAAAAACAACAAAACAAAAATGAAATGAAATGCAGGGTCAGTATGGAGCCCCAGGGTCAGTAGAAGCTACAGCGAGCTTGACCTCCGCTTTGGCTGACGATCGGGACGTCAGGAGTCAGGGCCAAAAACTCTGCAATTTTTGATATTTTTGACATTTGGACAATAAATACTGCTCACAGGCCTGAAGAACACCTTGGGAAGTATGAGAAACACATTCAGTCATGGGGCTACCCTACAATGAGTGCAGGTTGGACCAAAGCTGGGGGTGGTTCTACTTTTCGTGCAGTATTGAGTACTGACTGAAGCTGAGGGGTGGGGTGACCTGTACCTACCTACACACTACCCAGTTACACCTATGTATGCCTTGCCGGTACCTGCAATTGGTGGGGATCGGTATCGCTGGTTGGGAGCGACGACGCGCTGCCGAAGTTTCGTTCAGCGTCGTCAGACACTGGACGCAAGCACTCAGAGAGTCGGCAGGCACCTGTCGACGCGGTGTCCCAGGCGTCGCCGAGCAACGCGGCGACACACGCGACGCAACCGCCTGCAGGCGGGCACCAGCTGCGACCCTCGGCGACCCGTTCAGACAGCAGCGACTGGCCTGGTTTGGCGCCTTGACGGCGACAGCACAACCTCGAGCGAAAAGCGACGCGTGCTCACGTGGAGAGACGCGCAAAACCCTCTTTCAATCATCATGCTCCACGCTGGGTGCCCGCCCACCACCCGCAGACCACCCAAGTCCAGTGGACGCTCGTCGCTGGCTCAAGCAAGACACGGCCAGCGTTTTCTAGACCAGCGCCAGCGGCCAGCGGCCAGCCATAAGCCTTTCTAAGGACCGAACTCGCCTAGCGTCCTTCTGGGCAGGAAATCAGAACATGAAATTGCATCTGTTGAATGGGCCGGTCGAGCTGCAAGACATGTTTTGGAACTTGTCCCCCAGGGATTTCGCCTGTTGTCGGCTCGTGTGCCGCCAGTGGGCGATGCATCTGCTCGCGGACTGGATATTCGACAATTACACCGACTTCCGACTGACGCTCGTCGACAACGGTTCCGCGATATGGGCGGCGGACAGTGCCGACCCGGCGCACGAGTACAGGGCGAGCCTGACGTCGACGCGCTGCGTCAACACCACCGTCAGCGGCGGCTGGGTGGTCGACAGCGAGGTCGACTCCGTCGGCGCCGTCCTGACGACCGTTCTGCGACAATTTGACCCGCCTTCGGGCCTCTTCTCCTTCGGCCTCGGCGTCACGCAGCAGTTCAACGCCCCCAACAGCGACGCCTTCGACCAACTGCTCCGATGGACACTCGAAAGCGTGGCTCAGCGAATCCAGACTTGGCGAGCACACTTGTTCGCCTTTGGACGCTGTCATCTCTGCAGCAAAGTAGCCTTGAATGAAATAAACTGAAATGTTCAGGAGGAGCACGAATTATGATGGAGAAGTCATTAAAAAGTTTACGGTAGGACAAAAGGCGTTTGAAAAGACGTGCTGGGGCACACAGTTTTCTTACCTAATAGATTGGCGCCACAGGCGTAATGTCGACTTTTTGCATGACCGCATACTCCGAAATTGCAAAAAAATTGAAAAGTTCCCCTGCGAAAAGTGTGCCACCACAGGCAAAATGTTCGATGTTTGGCACCACAAATACTGAAAATCGCAATTCTATTGTTTCTACACAAAAGCGCCGCAGGCGAAATTTCTTTTATAGTGGTCGATGTGTACTCTCAGCGAAATGATTTTGGGGCAGGGGAGTGCGAATTCCTGCCTCAGCCCACCCCCCACATCCCCCCTGGGAAACCCAACTCCCCCCCCCCCCCAATTCCTGCCAGTAACAACAACATGCTACAACGCAAGGACCACTACAGTCGCGACATGGTTTAGGTCACAAATGACAAACGTAACGCTGAACCTGAAGTGCAGAAGCCGTGAAGCATTTGAGGAAGACTTTCAAGAACCTTTGCACAGAGTGGTCTCGAAAGTGGAAGCAGTTGCTTCCACTCTCTACTTTAGCAATTCAATCGGATGGAGTTCGTGGCAGTCGCTAGCAGCTCAAGGGCTGTGTGTGCCTCTGTCCCCTTCACTGGTCGAACTACATACACTTGACTGACGATCTCGTGGAAGTAAATCGCCTTTCCGCCACTCCAAAACGAGTCGCCGAGACTCTGCAGCGTCTCTACGTCCAGAACTGTTGCGAACACGACTTTTTGCGCGACTTCCCGAAGCTACGCCGATTCGCCGTGGGCGCGCTGCGGGGCTGCTCGCACAGTCGGCTACTGGAGATCGTCCTTGAATCGCCGGCGCTGACTCATCTCGCGACGCTCCAGTTCTGGCCCGTAAAGCAGCCGTTCAAGGACAGGCGCGGCCGGACACCCAAGCGGTTCCGCCGGCCACGGGTCGACTACGAGCGGTTGGTCGAGAGAGCTGGGCAGCTGCGCCTGCTGCACTTGGGCGGTGTGGTGCCCGCCTTCCTCGAATATTCCGATGTCAAGAGGGCCACTTGGCCAGAGGACCGGCCGACGCTGCGTCTGTCCGCCGTGCTGCTCCAGCCCGAGAAAGAGTGGACGCAGCTGGGAGGTTGGTTCCTGCCGACGGGCGCGATCGAAGGCAACGTCTCCAGAGTGGTCGTCGTTGGCGCCGGCGGCGACGAGGACGCCACTCGCCTCAAGGAATACAGCGACGACTTCCGGAGCGAGTGGCGCATCAAACGCCAGCCGTTTGGAATGGTCGGCAAGAACGCCGTGGCAGCGACCCAACAGTAGGGCGGATGAGGAGAGACGGACGCCCAGCTAATTTTAGCGTTGACGAAGCTAGGGTTCCGCGTCAGAATTTCTGATTCGTATAGCGCTGCTGGAATGCCTGTTCCAGCAGAATGGTCTGTTGCACCAACGTTGCAAGCAAACGTGTACGCTCACTCGACCGTGTCTCGCCACAACAACATTCCACGCATGGAAGCGAGTTCTTGGGTAAAATGAAAAAAAAAAGAATTACACAGTAGATCCTCCAATAGTGCCTAAGGGGCACCATTCTTTCAACCTCTGCTTACCCAGGCCGGGGCACTACATGGCCGCGTCGTGTACCTGCTGCCAGCTGGCCGCGCAATTTCACCCACATGGGTGATGTTGTTCGGTCAGTTGACACCTGACGGCAGCAGGGCACACTGGTAAAAGCGGAAACGCTCAACCAGCTGGGCCAGGTGCCTCCCTTCGGGGAGTGGGTGAAAGCCCCAACCGCTTTTTGAAATGGGAGGTGGGCTATGTATTATATACTGTGCGTACCTTTATTGTATTGTTACGCCGAGGTGTAGTACGTCTCAACGCTTGTTTCAGACACTTTGAAGCAACAAGGCCGATGTAGCTGAGACCGTAGTGAAATGGTGTATGTTTGATTCTTACTCCCGTTGTAGTGGTACCCGTCCTTCCTGCAGCAGAACGCGCACGCACGTACGCACGCAATAACGAACTAACGGACAAACGCAAGTACGCACGCACGCACGCAGAAGTAATGAATGTGCATGCGTTAAAAATGAGTTTGTTTCAATAAAGTTCAATGTACAGTTGCTTGCCGTTGCATTAGTCACCACCGACCAAGAATGCTAAGTCCACGCTTTGTTTATTTTTCGCAACTTGCATACGGTAACAGCGACTACATCCAGTATTCACCCAGACTCAGAGAGACTTAAATAAATTTAGTAAGCGCTCAGGCGGCGCTCGAGCACAATTGAAATGAAACGCTTTGGCGCTGTTAAAAAATCACTTTAAAAAGTCTACTGCCATGGACGACTATTGAAATGGCGGAATTCAAAAGCAGACGATACACAGCCGTAGTGTATACTGTAGCTACAGTATCACAGACGAACAAACGCACCAACGCACAACGATTCGTGTGGATGCGGGAGGGGTGGAAGGGGGTGGTGACAACGGCTTACATTAGAAGCGGAAAGCGGCTGCAACGAACTTAGGCGTCAAAACGCAATGGCGCGAATCGAATATTATTATTATTATTATTTCTATCTAGCACTACAGTCGTTATTATGACTTGGCTTTGAGGAATGATGAGGCCGATTGAATTGAGAGACTTTATACCGAAAAATCACCAACTGGCGATCTGAAAACAATTGAATCGGCCTCATCAAATCACTGCGTTTACACTATACACCGCAATACAGAGGTGAGAATTCACTGCATACACCCAGTTGGGTTTTCTGACTGACGATAGTTGATAATTGGATTTCTTCTCCAACTGGGAACACACCATAATAGCGCCGCTTCCAGAACTCTTCCATTTTAGAGCAGCGCTCGTTGCTGCATTTGCTGGTGCTGCGCTGCCACGTAGGAGAAGACGCAAAGCACGGCGTAACCAATTTGATCGGCCTGAACGCACGATAAGAGTCCACAGGGTTTCAAGTGGGCAGCGTAGTGGCCTAGTGGTAAAGAAGCGGCCTCTTGCGCGCAAGGTCCTGGGTTCGATTCTTGATGGAGCCACTAGATCGAGGACTTCCCTTTCGACGGATTTTCTCGTGCCATCGCTGCCCTAGATTATAGATGTCGTTCTTCCGAAGGTCTTTGGCTAATTGCGCGGCTCTAGACAGGAAGGCGTCATGGAGATGGGTATGCTATATGGGCCATTGACGGCCTCCTAGCGTTGCCCCTAATCCAACAACAACAACAAGGCGGAATAGGACAACTCGCCGATGCCAACTCGCCGACGCCAACTCGCCGACGGATAACTCGCCGACGGGGACAACTCGCCGCTGCCATCTCGCCGCCGGGACAACTCGCCGCCGCCGGTCAGATTGCATCTCTGACAGTGACAGTGCATAGGCTTACCCGCATTCAAGCAGCAGTGGGCGAGGGGGGGCGGGTTGGCTTGCTGTACGATGGGCGGACGGACGCCCGGAGGCTTTTCTTCTCTACGACAGTGGAGCGGCTGCTGGCAACAATCGCCTGCTCATCTTTGGCAGGGAGCGCAACGTGCAGCTGCTCGTCCAGAGCCGCCACAGGTTCGACGCTGTGGCGAACGCCGTCGACCCTGAGCTGCAGCCAGCCAGTCGTCGACTGGTTCGAGAAGCACTACATAACAAGCTGAACCGGCAGGACCGCAGCCGGCACCCGACGCGCTTCTCTTGCCAGTGGTGGAACGTGCACCAGCGCGTGCCCAACAACCTCCACCGCACCAACAACTTCGCCGAGGCTGCCAACCGCAGCATTCAAGCCCAGATCGGCGAGAGAGAGAGACCACCCCACCATTGGCGCTTTATCGATGCCGTCAAGAAGATCCAGCGCAAAGGCGACGAATACCTGGAGAAGCTAGTTGGCGGCCATGAGCCCACCAAGAAGATGCGCTAGTACCGGCGCACCGACCGGTGCATCCTCAAGCTGGCTGACAGCTGACAGCTGACTGAAGCAAGCTGACAGAATTTGAGGAACGCGCGCCCCACCACTTCTTAAGAGGCATCGTAAATACGTAAATAGGCATACGTAAATTGCGCTGCTGCGGAATGCAGTTTCAATTGAAGGCTTGACAAAAGTAAAATTTGGTGTCTGTCGGCGAGTTGTCCTGGCGGCGAGTCGTCCATCGACGAGTTGGCATCGGCGAGACGGCAGCGGCGAGTCGGCGGTGGCGAGTTGGCTGTCGGCGAGTTGTCGCACACCCACAACAAGGGTTTCAAGTCGCAGGTCATGTTGGTTCATCATCAGACGTGCGTGCATGCGTTCGCGCACGTCTGCGCCTGTGTAGCTTACAGACTGTTACAACTGAGCAACTCCCTCATGTTCAGGCTCAGACAACGAACATGCTGTGCATACGCAAGTTACAACAACTAGACTAAACTACGCCGCATACACTCTACATGCTATCGTCTAGCATGCGCGCAAAGTAATGGAGAGAAAAACAGCCACAACCAAAGGAGCACCAAAATAACCACCAATGCCATAAAGTGTGCCTATGCTTTACCATTTCGGTCCGTCCAATTGGGAAGCGCCGTCTAAAAAGTTTGCAGTGAACGGCTGTTGACAGGAATTGTCTTTGGCACGGCGTTTTCAAGCACCGCAATGATATAGGCGATGACGCGTTGAAAGGCCAACGCTGCTTGGGCTGCCTAAAGTCGCACGCACGCACGAACATGGCGAACACGACGCAATGGGCGTGAGACACGACGACCAAAAACACGGTGCCCAAACGACAAATGGTCAACACTGTTACGACTATGACTAAACTGCCGACAGGAGTGGCAAGCGATTTAAATTTGCGCCACGCACGAACGAAAGCGGCGGGACAGTAGGAAAAGGCAGAGAACATGCAAAATGGTCAGACCGCAGATGCAGATTTAAAATTTTAAGATTTAATCGGCACTCACCATTTGCGACCGGTAGGAGCGCTGTACGAGGCGGCCGCGCGAGCGGTCTGAAGGTGTAAAATGCAATTCGAAGTTAAAATTTGAATCTTCAAATGCCAAGGTTCTGCCTACCGTACTCCTCGAGAATGAAAACGTTGCCGCCCTGCGTGTTGCACTTCTTGATGTTGCCCAGCTCGACGAAATACTGAATTAATTTTTGTATTAAAATTGAAATTTTTACATTTAAATCCGTTGCACAAAACCTTTCTATCTGCAAATATCAAAGCGACTCCATCTATTCTGACTTGCAGTAGGCCGCCCTCGTCCGTTTCCATGTCTTGGACAGGAAACTCTCCACCTGCCAAATTCAAATTCAATTTTTTTTAATTCAGACAATTAATCTGCAATTTCGAGAAACCAGCAGCCAACCAAGATGTCTGCCGGGCACAGCGACCTTTCCCCGCTGCGCCGCCCGCTCCATCGCACCCTTGATGCAGCTGTAGAGGACGCGGCACTGAATTTCGAATTTGTTTTGAAAACACGATTTTGAAAATTAAACTCAAATTTTCCCGCCCACTTTTTTCGTGTAGAACTTGTGCAGTTGGACGTGGTCGTCGGCGCGACGCCAGAGGCAAAGGACGCGCGTCTTGGGCGAGTAGGTCATGTTCACCAGTCGCTCGTACCACCATCTCTCCGTAATGACGCCGTGAATCGACCGCAATACAATCGCGTCGTCGCACACCTTAGGCGATCACAACAAAGTTTGAAAATGTGCGTGCGTGCGTGCGTGCCAGTGCGTGCGTGCGGGCGTGCGTGCGTGCGTGCGTGCGTGCGTGCGTGCGTGCGTGCGTGCGTGCGTGCGTGCGTGCGTGCGTGCGTGCGTGCGTGCGGTCGTGCGTGCGTGCCTGCGTGCCAGTGCGTGCGTGCGTGCGTGCGTGCGTGCGTGCGTGCGTGCGTGCGTGCGTGCGTGCGTGCGTGCGTGCGTGCGTGCGTGCGTGCGTGCGTGCGTGCGTGCGTGCGTGCGTGCGTGCGTGCGTGCGTGCGTGCGTGCGTGCGTGCGTGCGTGCGTGCGTGCGTGCGTGCGTGCGTGCGTGCGTGCGTGCGTGCGTGCGTGCGTCCGCTGGACCGTTACCTCCATGAACGTCAATTCTCCTTTGGAATCGGATCCCAGGTGCACGGCAAACGACTCTTTCTGCATCAATTGACTGCCCAGGGGCTTGAGAGGTACCGAATTGTTCGACTAGAACAGAAGTGGCATCTCAGTCATACATACGCACAGGCGCGCACGCACGCACGCACGCACGCACGCACGCACGCACGCACGCACGCACGCACGCACGCACGCACGCACGCACGCACGCACGCACGCACGCACGCACGCACGCACGCACGCACGCACGCACGCACGCTCGCCTCAGTCGGAAGCTTGTCCAGGAGTTCATTGATTTGCTTCGAGTGCGCCAATCCCACGTGCGACTTGCCCAAAAGCCGCCGGATTTTCTGCTGCGTTTGTTTCCGGTTGGTGCCGCAGAGAACCATGCACGCGGTCATGTTGTGCAGCAAAGTCGCTATCAGACGGTCTTCCTCCAGTTCCAGGCGTTTCTTGTCCGACTCGGACAGGGTACTGTATCTAAAATTTCAAAAAAAATAATTTATTGGACTGCCCATTGACATCTGCCATTGCGGACCTGTCCATCATATCCTGTGGGTCAAGATCCATGCCGACCAAATCTCTCTCTTGAGCCACCGAGTCGTAAAAAACGTTCTCCCAAAAGAGCATCTTGCTCCACAGATGAAAGGGAGGGTTCGTTGCTGAACGATATTAAAAATTTATAATAAACAGTAAAATGGATTATTTACTTAACAGAAAAATCAGCCGCACTACAGCGATTGCGTCGGATCGGATCGGACCAATCGTCTTACATTTGCAACAGAAATGATTGCTCAACCGTTTGTAAAGAAAAAAAACAAGAACACAAGGTCACAATACAAAAATGTGAAGTACCAATAACGTCTTGGTAAAGAAAACACTTGATCGGCTCTGAGTGCATTTGAGGGCCCACGCTGCCGCTACGTGAAGACTTTCTTGTACTGGCAGGTTGATGCAACTAAATTTGTACATAATCATCTTCATAGTTCATTTTAAAATTAAACAAAAAAAAAACTACTGACCTGCCCACGCCTACTTTCATCGGACAAGGTGCTGTCAGTGGATGGCTGCAATTTATGTTTGCAATTACATAGGTGTCAGAAGATAACGAGCACGCATCATCCCCCACACAAGTCATATTCGTTTCACACAGGGCACCTGCGACGGTATAGACGGCACTCGTCCTGGCGTCTTTCCGGTAGGATGCGGGTCGCTTGCCACACTGGTCACGTTGATGGAGCCAAAACTACCAGCTTTTGTGCCCAAGAATTTGCTGCGTTCCCTGATGGATTCTTGCCTCGGTGGTGGAGGTCTGGCGGGTTTGTTCGCTTTATTGCTTGCCGCACTGCCAGGAGTGGGTGACGAGTAGCCAGCCTCGATACCACTGTCTGAACGAGCCCTAGTGTTTGAGCATGGTTAGCGATTGCATAACACACCCTTCCCTCGATTTTGAACGGTTCTATGTCACACCTCTAAAGTGAACAAGACAAACATGTTCAAAGGCGCTACTACACTGCAGAATTTGTAAGACCAACAAATTTAAAAAAAAATGGATTCTGACTTGTTTTAGGCTGAGGCGACCATTTTTGCAATTTCAAATAACATGCAATACGGTTTGAGACAAGGAGAATCAGCTCATCCACGTCAATACGTAAAACACTCCACCGCTTTTGGCACTGGCTCTCGACTCGACCCCTCTTTGGAACGGCGCGAGCTGCTGAGGTCCGGACGGCTTCCTGGGAGGCCCCTGGGGTGACGGCTCCTTTGGCAGGTCTTGCATCGAGTGACTCGGCGTCGAGAGCTACAAGTTTTCATAAAGCTTGCTTCTAATACTGTCCACTAGGGATGAGCACGGGCCTGCACATCTCGGCCCGGCCCGGCCCGCCAGATAGTCCGGCCCGTCCCGGCCCGGCCCGCACCCTCAAAATCCAGGCCCGGCCCGGCCCGGCCCGCCCAACTGCTCAATATCGCAGGCCCGGCCCGGCCCGGCCCGCAACACGAAATAAGTACAGTCACTACAGTGTACAATTTACTGAAATACCGTATGCTAATTGACGTGATTTACTTAACGGAATGGCGCATCCACCTCTCAGAATCGCAGTTCACAACCATTTTACGGCCTTTGCACCCTTTGAGCGCGAAAAACGCGCGTCATAGAATTCAAAGTTGCTAATACGGTGCAGAATAGTCGCGGATACTTACAATGCATTACATAGGTAGCTAGGTATCTACGTTGGCCAGCCAAGAACGTCCGGCCCGGCCCGGCCCGGCCCGCACCCTCAAAACGCAGGCCCGGCCCGGCCCGGCCCGCAAAACGGGCCTGGAATTCCGGCCCGGCCCGGCCCACGGGCCGGGCCGGGCCGGCCCGGCCCATGCTCATCCCTACTGTCCACGCATGTCGCACACGACTCGTGAGTGCTCAGCTCAGCTCGTGCGGGGCCCCCATACATTCGTGCGTCGTGCGTCTATTCCTGCCGTCTGTTCGTGTGTCGGTGTGCGCGCCTGCGTGCATGCGTGCGTGCGTGCGCGCGCGCGCGCGTGCCGTCTCACGAGGGAGCTGAAGGCGTTGTAGGCGAGCGTGGGCGTGGAGGCGGGCTCGTGGGCGTCCGCGCTCCAGTAGTGCGTGTGCGCGATCTCGAGCAGCTGCAGCGTCGAGGCGAGACCAGCGGCCGAGCCCACGCCCGGCACGCCGTTGAAGCTCTGCTCCAGGCCCTGCACGCAGGCCGTCAGCACGCGCGCGTAGCCCTTGAACTGCGCCCGGGTGATCTGCTGAAGAGGGAGGAAGGCCTGCGGTGTGCTGCATACCAAGCGGAGTGAAACTTGAAAGGCTGTGTTCGCTTATTGGGTTTACGATGATGAAGAGCTATAGAGAGACCCAGGCGGCCCGATAGTAGTAAGCTGGCACCAGAAGCCAGAATTGTCAGTGCCCACTAGGGATGAGCATGGGCCTGAAGATCTCGGCCCAGCCCGGCCCACCAGATAGTCCGGCCCATCCCGGCCCAACCCACGCGGCGAAAACCAGGCCCAGGCCCGGCCCGGCCCATCCAACTGCTCAAATTCCAGGCCCGGCCCGGCCCGGCCCATCCCAAGAAATAAGTACAGTGGTGCACTATAATAAGTTGTACATGTACGTACGCCAGTTCGCGTTTTTTCACTACACACACAGAGAATGGCGCTTCTGGCTTTACAGCTTACAACCATTTTTTGGCCTCAAGATTGACCGTGTTTGTCAATTGCAGTTGACCGCTCACAAAGGGTTTGTTGAGAAAAAAAAGACGCTGCCCATGTCTGATGTATTATCGCCGCCAAGCCAGTGATGTAGAGAGAGGCGGCGCTTGGAGGGCGCCGAGCTGGCAGTCGTCACGAGCACCTTGCTCGCGATGGACGTGAGGCTGGGCTAGCGCCAGATGCCCATGCCTTTTAGTACTACGTCGTCGTCGTTGCTTCACGTCTGTTGTCTGCTCGTCTGTGCCTCACGGTCTAAGGGCCGTGACGACAACGAAAACGGCAACGGCGACGACGACGGCAACGTCGCGACCAACGAGCTCGATTCACAGTGAGACGACGCCGTTACGACGAACTTTTAGGCGCGCTCGCGTCCTTAACACCTCCTTTCTGCTGAATAGTCGCCGTTACTTACAATATGCATAACATACAATGTAGATTCCTATGTTTCAGCCAAGAACGTCCGGCCCGGCCCGGCCCGGCCCACACCCCCAAAACGCAGGCCCGGCCCGGCCCGGCCCACAGGATGGGCCTGGGATCCCGGCCCAGCCCGGCCCATGGGCCGGGCTGGGCCGGGCCGGGCCGGGCCGGCCCAGCCCATGCTCATCCCTAGTGCCCACTGGCGGAGGGGTGGGGGAAGGGGGAATTCCCCCTCCCGAAATCGGAAATCTAAGGGGGAAATGGGGGGGGAAAGCGATAGGCGGTGGGAGAAGAAACACGCCTAGTGGGCCTAGTTTTCAGTATAAAATTGCTTGTACCTAGCTGGTCGAAAACAGCAAAATTTTCGCCTGCGGCGCCGCTTATATTCGTTAATGGACCGTTAATGGTCGAAAATGGACCGATTAGGTGTCCAAACCACTGCCAAAATGGCCCAACATCCAAAAAATTCAACAGGGTCCTCCCTTCTGCAAAATTCCTCCCCCTCCGAAATTTTTTTCTGGATCCGCCAGTGTCAGTGCCGTCGGGGGCTGTTACGGTGTAAAAAAAGTGTGTTCTGTTGCTGGGATTGGGATAAAATGTGTGCCTTTTTCCGCTGAAGGTTATTGGGCAGTGGATTAGACTAGAGTGTAACCTTATAATCCACGAAATAACTTGTATCGAAGGCCCTAACTCGAGACAAGCTCCGCTTGCCGTTCGGATGCTTCTCTCGCATAAACGCATTCTCATTCGCAACTGTCTGTACATAACGGTGTAACTGTGCTCATTTGTACATAGCTGTCTGGCGGTACTGTAGTACCCAAAATGTCCGCCTATCGGTTACGCAAAGCGGAGAGCTTACGACAGCGTCGAGCGTTTCGTCCTCTGAGAAATGCCGGGTGTCCGCGCCCTGGTTGAGTCTCGCGCAGGCGAGGTCGCGCAGATTCTCGTCCTCCATGAGCTTCTTCAGCTTTTGGTACGTGAACACGCCCACGCCCTGGCCGCGCAGCACGCCCTCGCAGATCTCCTTGATCTGCGCCTGGTTCTTGCTGCAACAGGCGTTGTCAATAAAGTGCTGCCGCATCTTTTTATAAAAAAAAATCAATTTCTGGCATGCTTTCTACATTGTACCAACCGTACCTTGAGAAGTATCCATGCGCATTCCGCATGCACTTACGTACATAGGTAGGTATCTACCCTACATGGGTAGTGACATGCGCAGACAATGACCCAGCCCAGCGATAACGCCAACACTCGCACGCGAGTGAGTGTGCGCACACCATAATTCTCATGATGACTTCCAATACAATGTACATGCAAATTCAAACCGTACCCTTGCACAGCGGCTCGCTCCGCGGATTCCTTGCCCTGTTGGCGTTCGGCCTTTTTGGCAGCAGCCGTCTCTTTCTCCTGCAGTCGTTCCATGTCCTTCTGTTCATCCCGCAGGTCGGGGTGTCTGTAGCCGAACCTGGAATCTAGCTCTCTGCCTGCCAACTACGGTACTGCGAATGGGATAGGGTATGCGTTCTAATGGACTGGACTCACTCCTTCTCCTTATATTCAGCAAAACTGGGAGTGGATGGAGGAACAACTATTGGAAGTGGGGAAGGTAGTAAACACAGGAGCGGCGTGCGTGCGTGCGTGCGTGCGTGCGTGCGTGCGTGCGTGCGTGCGTGCGTGCGTGCGTGCGTGCGTGCGTGCGTGCGTGCGTGCGTGCGTGCGTGCGTGCGTCTTCGGTATAACACAGTTCCCACGCTGCACTTCTAATGCCGCGAAATCTTTTACAAGCAATAAAATCAAGCAAGTGATTCAACGACAGAATTGTCCAGCACCTGCCGTCGTTGTGACGAATGAATTCGGTCTTTTCAACCAGCTTCTTTCTGGCAATGGGCAGGGTCCGTTCCGTCTTCTGCTTTAGTTGTTTCGCCTTAGGCGCCGTTTTGCCTGAATTGCGTAAAAATAGTCAAAATAATTGCATTGTAAAGACTGCAAAAGTACTTCCGTTTTTCCAACAATGGTTTGTTGTCGGAATATTTGAATGACTCACTGATGACGTCACTCAAGACGTGCTGAGTCTTTCCGGCGTAGCCGTTGAACTTGCTCTCAAAGGCGGACATGATCTGTGATTTCGTATGACTCAGCAAATCCTCGGCAGACGAATCGGACTTGCGCGATGACTGCAAAATAAATCCGACATTCTCTCCAACGAACCAAACTCGAACCATGGAAAAATGCATCACATTACATTTTGTATACAAAAAATGTGCGCAAAAGTAAATTGATAATTTTACGTACCTCCGACGCATCTTTCAACATTGGCGAAACTTTTGGAGCGGAACTCGGTGTGATGGTGGCCGTTGAGGACGGACTCGTGCTCTCCCCTAGAAAATAATTTACTTCTTTTTTTATCAAACAAATTTCAAATTTTAACAATACGCTTTAGGGCGGCGATTTTGTCCAGGGCGCTGGGACGCTTTAGGGCGCTGGAAAAGTCCAGCAAAGGCTGGGGCGGTTGGTCCGACGACAAAACTCCGTCGGATAGGGGACACGAATCGGAAAAGGAGAACGTGCCCTGAAAGGAATCTGGTCGTGTATGTCCGTGCGTCCGGATGTACGTCAGCGAGACCGCAGGTGCAGACGGACGGACGGACGGACGGGCGGACGGACGGACGGACGGACGGACGGACAGATGAACGCACGCACGAGGGACGCACGCACGCACAAACCGAGGGATCAGTTTTGATCGCGAGGTTCTCGGCGAGGCCGGCGAAGTCAGCCTCGCTGTCGAGATTCGACGTCGACAGCTGGCTCGACGGCGACGACGCTGCCGAGGAGCTGTCGACCGACAGCGACTGTCGACTGTCCGACTCGGGCAGCTCCAGTCTCAGCGGCTCCTTGTACACGTCGTCGACTTCGCCTAGCGGCTTCGCCTTGGGCTGGCCGAATTCTGGAGGTATTTTGGTGAGTAGATTTTTTGCAAGAATTTCAGAAAAAAAAACTGGAGAAGAACAAACCCTCGAGTGGGTCGAAATCCTGCTCGGGCGACTCGAAGACCAGGTCCTGAACGCTGGAGCTGGACAGAGAGCTGGCGTTGCTCGCCCTCCGGCCTCTCCTCTCGCTACCGCTGCCGCCGCTTTCATCTGAAAAAAAGAAAATTAGAGAAAAAAAAAGAAAATTCAGGAAATGCTGAACCTGTCATGTCGCGTTCGATGGAGTCGCCCATGGTGGCGCGGCGGAAGGCGTCGGCGAGCGTGCTCTCTTCTGGATAAACCTGAATCGATAGTTGAAATTTTGTATTTCAGTTTTCAGCTCTTTCTTGACTATTTTTGGGCTTCTTGGAATTATCTGGCCGAGGCCGACAGATGTCGGCCAGATAATTCCACTAACCAAGGCGCTAACCAAACCGCTAACCAGACAGTTGTTCGTGCTTACGCTTTATAAATAGAAACGCTATAGAGACGTTTTTGCCTTATTCATTTCGCACCAAAATGAGAAATCGTTGAGTACCTCGAAATTGACGAGCTGCAAGTGGTCGGAATACCACTTGGCCTTGTCGCCAATCTCCATTGGGCTGGATATGCCGTTCTGCACCCTTAGGTATGCCTCGTTCTTTGGACACAGAGCCCACTCGGCGAAAAAATCCACCGCCTGAACGCACCGAAATAACACCGTGCAGTATCGTCTAATAGATTACAAAACACACTTTTTTCACTCCGGCGCTGATACCGCACATTTCTGGGAAGCGGGCGGGGTGGGCAAAGGCAGACGCGAACGATGAAAACACGAAATTCTCAAGAAAATTTGCAATTTGCCACATTTGTTTGGTTGTACGTTTTTCACAGCTGGTAAACACAACGACAGCCTAGAGTCGTACTACCGTCCTACATGCATACACGTAAGCCGAAAAAATTAGCCCCCAGGCGGCTAATTATAGGGTTTAAGGTATGCGGATCTACACAACAAAGGGAGCAGCGACGTTGAGTCGAGTCAAGTCAGCGCCACTACCGTATACCTGGGTCCTGGCGAGCATGCTGGTGAACTCGCTCTTGACGGGACGTGACTTGAGCAGTGACTCCACCTGCAGGGCCACGACCGGTCGGGGGTACAGACGCAGCGTGCGCGTGTGCTCCGTAAAGTCGTGCAGGATGTTGGGCGCGCTGAAGAAGCGCACCTGAATAACACACAATAATTGGCTCCGTGCGTGCGTGCGCGTGCGCGCGCGCGTCGGAACACGAATCACGCACGCACGCACACACGCCCCAGTAAACACAGAAACTGTCTCGTGCATACGAAACGCAAAAATAAAGCAAAAGTAGTTAATGGTACATATATGTAGTCCCGTACAAAGAATAGGTATGTAAATTGAAATTCCTACCATTGCGACTCTAGTGGCGACGTCGACAGCGTCACTGTCGTTGAGGCGCTTCTGCCCATCGGCCGAAGCGCTGGGATGGTCACTGGGCAAAAACGGGTTGGGAGCGGGCGCCATGCTGGCCAGCGCCTGGCGAAAGTGGCTCTAAAGAGACCCGAGTACGGTATCGCGCTAGTTCAAAACCTGGTTGGAAACCTTTCCGAAAACCCAGAGTTCAGTGGTACGGCTGTGCTCATAGGTACGACCACACGACACGTTGCTGCGAATTCCCATCTGTAGGTACATACCGTAAATCCTCCAATAGTGCTTCGCTTTCCAATAGAAAGTACAATACGTTTTGCATTATACCGGGATAAAAACCAAGCAGAAGTTACGTTATAGGTGGTACACAGCTACATTCATTAGTAAATGACATTTCAGCAACTTTGAGCTGTTAATCACCTGAGGAACGCAATACGACTCCAATAGTGCCACCGCCGGTAAAGAGAGGTTGAAAGCACAGTGCCCAGAGAGCACAAGTGGAGGATTTACGGTACCTACGTCGCATTGCATTGTATCGCACGTCGTGGCACATGCAAACTCTCCAAATGTATGTGCAAAAACAAAAATGTGACCTGTAGAGTTGTGTTTTCCGGCTCGGGCATTTGCGCAAACTGCATGCCTTCTGGCAAAACGACTTTGTTAGAATCCAAGTCAACAAATAGAATGTCGGGCGGTAATCTCTGCATCTTTTTGTGTTGGAAAAAGGAGGCGGGCAGTCCGATCAGGAAGGGTGTGGGCGCCAGCAGGAGCTGAAATACATACGATTTAATAATTTTACGTCAAAAGATAAAATTTTAATTTAGAGCATTAAGTGCACAAATAGCCCAAAAAAAATGCCACCAATTACCTGCTCCGCCTGGGTCATGTAGGCCGGCAGTAGCGGGATGACGGGGAACATGTACTCGAGCGGGTAGAGGAGGCTCACGAGCGCCATCACGCAGAGACTGACCGCGTTGTAGTTGCTCGACTGCAGCACCACCTGCATGGGCTTGAGTTGAGTATAAACAGTGCAACCAACCACACAGCTGATGGACGGCGGACGGACCTTGTACTCGAGGATGACGCAGGTCAAGACCTTGACCACGGACTCGACGCCTAGCAGCTCCAGTGGCAGGTGCAGTGGGAAATCGACGAGTGGAAAGCGCGTCAGGTCGGGCAGGGCGAAGGGGAGACGCTCTTCGATGACGTCACTCGGCATGATTGACATCTGAATGGAGAAAAGTGTGCGTGCGTGCGGATGTGCGTGCGGGCGTGCGGGCGTGCGTGCATGCGTGCGTGCGGCTTGCGTGCGTGCATGCGTGCGTGCGTGCGTGCGTGCGTGCGTGCGTGCGTGCGTGCGTGCGTGCGTGCGTGCGTGCGTGCGTGCGTGCGTGCGTGCGTGCGTGCGTGCGTGCGTGCGTGCGTGCGTGCGTGCGTGCGTGCGTGTCCACCTCAACCCTGGTCTTGCCAGGCACGGGCACGGGGGCGCTCAGCAGGCGCAGAATCCACACTTCTAACTCTCGAATTTCGTGCATTACCGCCGGTGAGATATTCTCCTCAACTTGTCCCGTCAAAGCCTGCCAGACGGGATCTCTGCAAGA
>JASAMY010002325.1:0-62633 GCA_030248085.1 Paralinhomoeus sp. GSCO2_6 | reverse complement strand
CCACTGTTATGTATGCGGCGCCGCCCTGTGATCTGATGATTCAGTTAACGGCCATTGTGCTGTGTCAGGTGGTTGTCGTGAAAAATAAAGTTTAAAAAAGTTTAAAGAGCGAAAACATGGCAAATCCGTGATGAGGTGATACGGTGCCTACCGTAAGATTCCGAGGGTGGCGTACATGTACTGTATCCCCTAAAGCTTGACTCGCTTTTTGGCCGATGTCAACTCGACGGTACACTCCAAAATTTTCGAGAAGAGGTGGAAGTGGTGGGCAGCTGATCCCACTGTTCCGAAGTGGTGGGCAAAGCGTTTTTGAACCCGGCCAAGGCCGGCCACTGTTCAAACACCAGTACTCTTCCGAAGTTTTCCCTATGAACTCTTGGCTCGCCTACTGGCCTACTGTTCTAAAAGTCGTCACAAAACTCTTCAAACATCAAAATGGAAGTGTTGGCGCACACCGTACACACACATTAAAAGAGGAGTATGCATGTTCACACACGCTGTGGTTGCACATACACACTTTGGAACGCGACACTCTTCTGCTGTCCACTCTTCTGAATGGTGCTTGCTGCAATAGTAGGCTTCTTACTCTTCAGCGCTCACACACACACACTTCACACACGACTTTTAGTGGTGAACAGAACGTGATGTGAGACATGTGTGACTTGTGTCACAGAGTGAGTTCCCTGAAATTCACGATGAAGTGCTAGCGTGTCTTTGCACTTGCCAATTTGTATGTACACTGTGTGAACTGTTGGCTGAGCTCATTTTTCATTGCTCTGCTCGGCTGGTGCCAAAGCTCAAGGTCATGCCAAGTGCGCCAAGCGACGCAAAGCCTGGCCTGCGAAGAGTGGATAGAAGAGAAAACTATGTGAGAGATGTGTGCACAGAGACACTATGCCTGTCAAAACTCACAGTTCAGGTGTGTTGAAAATGGCCAAGGCAGCTTTCGATACCAGCACCGACCCCCACTGAGGCTGGCAAATGAGTTGCACAAACCCATGTCTTCTGATGAAGACGATGCAATCAGCCAGCAGCCAATCAGCCAGCAGCAGCCGCTGAGGCAAGACGAGTAGGCGATGCGAGCACCAAGACAAGGAAGCAGCCACTGTTCCGCAGGCATTGAGCACCATGGAGAGCACCATGGAAGGTGCTCAAATGACGAAAAAGCCACGACTGGCCACTCAGAAGGAATTGAATGCTCTACTCGATGATGCAATTCCCCAGGTGCCCAAGCATTTGCAAGGGCAAGTGCCATAGCCTTCTGTGCTTTTCGATTGTGTACGTTCCATTGCAATATGAGTGTGGACCCTTTCGAGTAAGTGGTTTGTTGGAAACTGCCTTTTGTTGGAAACTGCCTGCTGAACTACGAATCTGTCATGACTGCTTCCTGAGCTGTGACTGCTTTCGAGGCTCCTAAGAGTGTGCACAGTTGCAAGTAGAGTGTACAGAACCAGGGTTGGCTATCATCACTTAAATGCATTAGTGCATTCAACTTTGTGCTGAAGAGTGTGCATAGTGCCAAGATGAGTGTGCAGCAGGGGTGTGTGTTCATTCCAATGTGACTGCTGCAGTTATGTGCACTTTAGGCAGAATATGGCTAAGAGGGGGAAATCCACATTGGAAGTGGAGTACATCTTGATGTGTCACAAGAAGCTGCAGAAGAGGGAGGGACCTGCAGAGAGTGAAGTGGATGAGAGTGCACTCATTGGCACCTCCAGTTATGATTCCGCCTCAGACGAATCAGAAACTGACACATCTGCACTGGTGGCCCCCCGAAGAAGAGAACTGGTGCACCTTTGCATGCTGGGAAGAAGTCGCTTGAACCTGACAGAGTTCAGAAAACATCAGTTCATCTTGCACCATTGCCAACTGATTACATCTGGCAGAGAGGTATTCCCACAAAAGCAAATGTTGAACAGTGGGCACCTTCTGATGCAAACAAACCTGAAGGAAACAGTCGGCACTCAGACAGGATGCTTACATCATTTTTTTGGAAATGTCAGAAGAGTGCCTAAACCAACACTTTCCTATGAGCTGGCCAACTAAGGTATGTCACTCGCAGATGATCTAAAGTTTGTTGCCCTCATATTCCATGTGATGTTGTTCAAAGAAACAACCTAAAGAGCATCTTCGACAGACCCGTCCCAGATGTCTGCATGGAGAAGAGTGGTATTTCCCTGAGAAAGTTCACGTGCACTAACTGTTTTCATTATGTCGCCTTGTCAATTGGTAGCAACGCCGTTTTGCATCGCATAAGCCGGGCGCGTTGGAAGTGTGTACAGCACACAAAATCCGCTACATACATAACTGTCAGCGCACACTCATATCGCTTCCTCTACAGAACAGTTGCAAAGCAAAAAAATGATGTTTGACAGAACAGTCGGCAAAAAGTCTGACGCTAGCCAAAACATAAGTGACATCGTAACAGTAGGCACGTACTAACGTGACGCGCACTCATATTCCTACCCCTACAGAAGAGTTGCTATGTAAAAAAAAATACATTTTGACGGAACAGTCGGCAAAAAGTCTGACGCTAGCCAAAACTTCAGCGAAATGAAAACAGTGGGCAAAAATTATCACTCTTGTTCGCGCGTGACGCACTTACTTTTTTGCTTTTGAAGAGTGTGCACCACCTTATGAAGATGGAGAAAAAAAAGTGCACTTCTTCTGAAGATGGAAAAAAAGTTATGCCTCTTCGGCAGACGAGTTGACATGTGCCATCGAGTTGACATGTGTGCTACTTCTGTAGAAGTAGAGTCAAGCTTTAGGGGGTATGTGACTACTCCTCTCGTTGTTTCAGGACAGAAAAACAAGAATGGACCGTGGAATCAAGAATGCAACAAGTTACGACTATATAGCTTCAACCGTTGGGTTGTTGTTGTTGTTGTTGTTTGTTGTTGGATTTGGGACAACGCTAGGAGCCCGTCAATGGCCCATATTAGCATACCTATCTGCATGACGCCTTCCCGCTTACAGCAGCATAAATGGGAAAAGACATTCGGAAGGACGCCATCTGTAATCAAGGGCCGCGATGGCACGAGGAATTCCAGCGAAAAGGAATTAAGGAAAAATTTGCAGGTGGCTGCAAAAAAAGGTGAATATGTGACGCTATTTGTTAAAGTCCAGTTTGAAAAAGAGGGGTATTAATCAAGGCACGCCTCAAGCCACTTACGCTTTGCAGCTGATCAACTTCAATTTGAACAACCCGTGTATAAAAACTGAACCAAACGCAGCAACACGTCACATATTTGGCATTTTTTGTGTTCGCGTGCATACGATGGTGCAGTGGCAATTATTAGGACCTACACACACTGCATTCACATATGCCGCATGACAGAATGCCACTTGGTTGTGAGACAGACAGGAAGGACCCCATAATCCTGCACATGGAACACGATGCACGCGCAGGCTCGCACGCGCGCAGGCACGCACGCACGCACGCAAGAAAGCACACGCACGCACGCATGCACTCACGCACAAGATGTTAAATGCTGCATTGCACTATGCAAACGCTGTAGGTCATCATTGGATGAAACGCCAAAAGGGGAATGACAAATGGAGCCAGTACAGTATGTATGCATTGCCTACACATCACTAACTGCAGTGGCAACCTACATGTCACAAATGTTAGCAGGGTGCCGATTATTTATCCAGGAAGTTTGGCTGTGCCAGGTCCATGGTAATGGCCAATGGCAATGCATTGTCAGAGAGAGATGAGATGTGAAAGGGTTGCTGTTGCGTTTTGGCTGAATGAGGGTGGCTCGCACAAAAAATGCCAAATATGTGACGTGTTGCTGCGTTTGGTTCAGTTTTTATACACGGGTTGATCAGCTGCAAAGCGTAAGTGGCTTGAGGCGTGCCTTGATTAATACCCCTCTTTTCAAACTGGACTTTAACAAATAGCGTCACATATTCACCTTTTTTTGCAGCCACCTGCAAATTTTTCCTTAATACAGTGTTTTTTCGTAAGACAAGCATTGATACGCAAAACCTATGCAGGCACGCACGCACGCTCACACGCATGTATGCACTGCACACACGTGTGTGCGCCCGCACGTGCGCACGCTCGCACGCACGCACCCATGCACGCACCCACGCTCGCACACACGCACATACAGACATACAGCAGCAGACCAGAACGCACACATGCCTCAGCGTACCAAAAAAAGGCAAATGTAGCGTGTCCGGTGGAATCCCTCAATCGCAGTAGGAGACACACATCGTATAGAAACGCGCCAAAATCGGTTCAGATAATCAAAAGTTATAGGCGATCAAAAAATCCAAAATCCGCTCTGATACAGTGTACACCTGGACAAAGAAGTGTGCCGCGCGTTACTTGCAACCGGTCTGACAGACATGCGAGCACGATGTGCTGCGCCATAGGGGGTACATTATGTGCGTGAGTGCGTGCCTGCCTGCGCTTGCAGTTGTGCTATACATGTATTGCTGCGTTTTAGCATAGTGATGTAAAGTATGAAAATGATCGCTATGACTAGGCGGTCAACTTTTGTGTTTAAACCGAAATGATCCGACCTACCCACATCGAGTTGTTTGTGAAGCAGCCCATTTGAAGGTGTGCGTGCGTGCGTGCACATCTGCAGTGCCGTATTGGTTCGTCAGAGCATAGGGATGTAAAGAATCAAAATGATCTACACGTGCAGGCGGTCAACTTTTGTGTTTTAGCCAAAGTGATCCGACGTACCCACATCGAGATATAGCGATTTTCCCGGAAGTGAAAATATTTTGGTGCGTCGGAGCGCGTTGGCACTAAGGAATGAAATGTTCCACACCAATTGGTGATCAACTTTATTATTGACCTCAAATCGATCCGAGCTAACCACACCGAAATATCGCCATTTCATGTCATTGGTATAATGGAGAAATGTATTTTGGTGCGTCCAATGCGGTCCAAATGTTGAAACTTTTCTAAGTTAGGTCCTGGCCATCAACTTTCCCCTTTATAGCGAAGCTCTGCGACGAACGGTTGGAGCGCCTATAGGGCACAAACTTTTCGGGTCCTTCAAAAAAGCATAAAATCAGCAATATCTCTGGATATACAAAGTCTAGACAAGAATCTTTTGGCACCACAAATTGTTGCCATGGGTCGCCCATACGAGCAAAGTTTCATCCGGATTGCTTCCGGCGTTCGCGAGCAGTGCTCCAAAAACTGGGAGGAGAACATGAAAAAAAAAAGCCGCAAAATTGGAACATTTTTGGAACTATTGACCTCTTACAGTAAAACAAGGAAACGCGTTATGGCGCGTTCGATGCCCCAGAAGAAGGCGGTTCATTTGCGCCATAACGCGTCGAAATCCGTTCAGGCAATCAAAAGTTATAGGCGATCGAAAATTCAAAAACCCGCATTGAGAAGTGGTCACATATTAGGGTTGTACGCTGACGCGTACACCCTGATTTAGTCCTCGATCAGTGGCTCCATCAAGGATCGAACCCAGGATCGCGCGCGCAAGAGGCCTATTCTCTACCACCACTAGACCATACGTTGCCCAAACCGTGGGGTTGGACACGCTTCTTATGGGCTCTATCAGAGCTCCTAGGGTAGCGACGCCCACCGGGAATCTCGTCGTAGCCCAGGTTGTATTCTCCCGCCATCAGCTGATAGGCGTCCGTCGTGAGACGGTTGCAGGCGGCGAAAGGCCCGAAGGCCCTATACTGTAGGTGGGCGGACCACAAGGTGACGTTGAGGTCCGATGCTGCGGCCACGCGCACTCCACAGGTCCGCGTAGTAGATGCGTAGCTGAATAATGTTTCAAAGAACGTTGAAATACGCACAAAACTAGGTATGCATTACTAGTCAATTCTATCCTATTATTCTACAGTTTTCGACTGATTCCAAAAATCAACGCCTTTTATAATAGAAGCGCTCTCGGTACTGCGACGCTGTCCATCCTCTACCATCCTAGTACACCATTAGAGAACATCGGTTACGGTACCCCACTACAGAAACCGAGTAACTGTACCTGTCAGCAATGATGGGAAAGCGACTGATGATACCGGTATCCGGCTCGGTTACGTTGCGAGCCACTCCATGCCATCCGCTGCCCAACAGTTTAATGACGTCATCAGTAAAGTTGCCATACTTCACCTCCTGCGTCATGACGCATCCAAGAGCGCTTTTTGAGGGTCACACGGTGTACCATAAATCCCCCAATGGAGCCAGTCTCCCAGGGTATGAAGAGGTTGAAAGCATTGTAGTCCCCCGGGTAAGAAGAGCTTAAAATTATAGTGTCCCCATTGCACTATTGGAGGTTTTACGGTATGCGAGTACTTTGTGCGTAGGTACTGCAATACGCGAAGTTCGCACGGACGAGACGGACCCGTATGCCGCAGCCGCGCTCGTCTGCGTTGGCGCTGTGCGCGCCGCTTCGTCGCTCAGCCTTAGGTCACCCAGTCAAGGCAGCCGGTCGAGTCAAGCAGCCAATCAGCGACGCCCACGCCCGCCCCGCCCCTCCTGCTGCCTGCCTCGCCGCTCAAGCCAGCCGCCGCCGAGAGAAGCCTTCATTCGAGTGTATTCTAGCGGTTTTTCGTAGTGTTTCGTTTTCCGCCGTGGTTTTCGCCGAATTTCGTCCAGTCGTCTTGCGTCAGTGACGCCTGCTCGGTGTCGGTGGCGCCTGCCGTGCCCCCGTGCACGGCCAGGAAATACAGGCGTCTCCCTCCCATTGTAGTATCCACACTGTATTCGCACACACGCGTACACACAGTTACGTAAGGGGGCTTAGGTTCGCTCTGCCTAAGTGCGTCACCAGCGTCGACCGCGTCGCGGCGGCGCTCTTCTTCTCAGCGCAGTTGTCGGGGCCGTCGAGTCAGCCCGACCCTCGCCCGTGCGTCCCGAAAGGAAAGGACCTGCGACCGCCGCTTGAGCTCAGACGCCGTGCTGTAGGCGGACCTCCGCTGCAGTAGCGTAACGGTAGAGTGGTGCAGTTTCGCCTTACCTTTTGCAGGTACAATGTACATGTGTACCTGAAACATGACCACGTCTGCCTGGGACAGGTTGACATGCTTGGCGATCTTTTGCAGGCCGTCGTCCACAGCGCGTCCCGACATCCACGTGTTGAACGTCAATACCTTTATGGATTTGCTTGCAGCATGGTGAATGGCACAAACCACCACCAGTGGCCACAAAAGGTGCATTGTCACTGCCACAGATTTGAGAGCGCTTGCTGCTTGCTAATGCTTGAGAGTGAATATGTGAAGCTTAAAAGCCTTACAGAGCAAATAAAAAAAGGAAGAAGCCATCCCTTTCAATAATCTCGTTTGCAACCCAATGCGTCATTATCTAATGGAGCACTGTCTACAACAATTACCTATGTACTGTTCGCGAAACATTTGTAGCGCAAAGCCAGTCTCTTCATTACATTCTAACCACAACCGCTCTCCCTCTCCGCGACCTCTAGCACATCGAATCTACTGCTCTCTTAAGACTGGTTGGTAGTCTAGGGCTTTTGCTAAATCTTTAAAGTGCTAGACTACATGTCGTTTGGTGCTTGTGTTTTTTGCGCGGCAGCTCACCAACTGCCGTCCATTCATCACGTGTGCAAAACGCACGTCGCGTCGCGGCGCCTGCCATCACTTACCGCTCTTTGTTCGCTCGCCACACGTCGATTTGTTGGTTGTCTGTTGTGTTTGTGTCTTGTTTCCCATGTTCTTTGAACGCGCGCGCGCGCGCATGCGTCCGTGACGACACGAATGAGGCGCGCGCGCACCAAAGGTTGCGAGCGTGCGCTGCAAAAACACGACGCCCACGCATGCGCGCGACGCGAGGCGGGGCTGCAGCGTCGGCAGAGACGGAGGACGAGTCAATTACGATTTATCAACCGGATGGGGCGCGCTCCGTCCCCCCCCCCCACCGTCCGTCCCCCAACCCCCCTGTCGCAGCGTAGGCGGAGGAGGCCCCACCTTGCCCAAAGACCGCTCTGCATGCAGTCCGCCCTCCCGCCACCACTCTTCGCGCAAGTAAGTCGTCCTAAAGACGCATCGGCCCACTGGCAGTGAAGCAGTGGCGTAAGGAAGGGAGGGAGTTTGCACCGTCTCTCTCCCCCTCCGCCTCTAGTCGTGCCTCCCTCACCCTCTCCCCTTGCTCTCCGCTCTTCTGTGAAGCGTGCCGCAGTGTAACGAAAGCGTCACAATCGGTTAAGACACGGAGCAGCGTTTTGGATTCTACGACTGCCGCTGTCGCCCCAAATAGCCTCCCGCAGAGATGGCCTTCCATCAGAATGCCGGCCTTCTACTGGCAGTCTTCGCCATTTTTCTCCTGAACTTCGCAGTCGCTGGCAAGATCTTTCAGAAGAAGAACGCAGTCGCTTGGGAGGATAGGAAAATCGACTTTAGAATATTCCATCACGAGACGTGTGGAGGTGTGTGTTTTCGGTTTGGAGTGTTCGTGACTATAGGTAACTATGCGTAGCATTGCACGCGCGCATGTGAGCGTGCAACTGCACAAAAATTGTTTTGTCTAAGGAGGAGAGATGTTGTAATGACTGTCAATGTTAGTCTCTAGAATCTTCTGTGGTATTCGAGTAGGTACGGTTGTGCGTGGGTGCGTGCCTCTGAACGGAACGAGGAAGAAACAGTTTTGTTGTGTCAGTAAGCATGCGCCATGTACACTTTTAAAGGAGACTAACAATTCTGTCTCGAAACTCTTGATAGTGCCGAAATAAGTTGGTTGCGCATAGTAAAGTTGAAAGTGAAACATTGGCCAGTGAGGTTTACCGTTTAACACAATTAAAGCATCTTATTGCTTCTGAGTCATAAAGGTAGTTTCGGTGTGGAGTGAGGCATGCATGTATTGGTCGCGTTGCGTCGCCTTTGTAGTGTGCTGGTATGCAAAGAAAACCTGTTTGACTGTCGAGTGTATACAAAGTCCATAGCGAGTTACGACCTACTATTCTGGACACAGTTGGATAGACCAGTGACGCATAACTGAAGTGTCGCTATTCAAATTTGCGCGCACAGTACACCTAATCTATTCCAGGAAGAACGTGGAAGAAGAAGATACAGTTCCCGACCATTCGGTCTACAAACGAGCGTCGAACAAAATCCCGGGACAGCCAGGGAAGAGTCTGCCACACCATCACCGGGTATGTTGGAGAATTGAATCAAATCTACTACTACCATAAATCCCCCAATAGTGCCCCAGGTGCACTATACTTTCAACCTTACCTTACCCGGGGGGCACTATTGGAGGAGTTACTGTAGTACCTTTCTTTGCTGGGCTCAGTTAAAGTTCAAAAAATGGTGTTTCAGTTGTAAATGTGTAGATCATTCAAGTGTGTTCAGGATTTTGTCCCCCATTCGCAACAAATCCGCATAGTGGCAATAAGACAAAGTTGAGGCACAGAGTATCGAGCACAACAAGTTGCCTATCAAATCCAGAACTTTCAATGATCAAACGCAAGGACTTTTGCCACTTTTTAGGTACATGCGGACATTTGAGAACTTGCTGTTCGGAGACCTGCAGTTTTACGTGTCTCTCAAGTTCAACATGTCCAAGTTCGCTGCGCCCTTTCCCTGCATCGACTACGAAAAGCAAACGGGCTGTGCAGGCTATGGATCTTGGTACGGAATTCATATTCATTTTTTCCATTTTTTATTTGTTTGTTTCTATTTTTTCATTTACTTCGCCTACGCCACTATACATCTGATTGATAACTGCCAGGCCTGTGGGAGTATCAGCGTGGCTGTGCATCGTTTTTCGAAGTCCTTTTACGAGTTACAGATATCAATTGGGGCGAATGTTTCTCGTGAGACATTTGAGGCGTTGTTGTTTCACAAATTGTAATGGTCAGCGCATCAACAGCGCGCAGCGCATCAACTAAATCACTGCGCTGCAAGCGATATCGTTGTTGTTGTTGTTGTTGGATTTGGGGCGACGATAGGAGGCCGTCAATGACCCTATATAGGTACCCACCTCCATGACGCCGCATATATTAGTCAAAGACATCCGGAAGAACAACAGCTGTAGTCTAGGGCAGCGACGGCACGATAATATCCATTGTGGGGAAGTCCTCGATCTAGTGGTTCGCGATCCATCAAGAATCGAACCGTGCGCGCGGCAGGCCGATTCTCTACCACCGCTCTCTCTATGCGTTCATGCTGCACCCTAGAATTCGAGTCGTTTTTTCTTCCTTTCAGTCTCCACTGCTCCTATTGCGACGACACGTCGAAGAAGACGCAGTTCACGGCCAAGGACACGGAGTACCGGTCCGTGTGGATGTACCGCATGGTGCGGGGCCAGCAGCGCCTGATGCGCTGCGGCAGTCGACTCCGCAAGGGCCGCTTCAGCAACATCGCCATCAAGTTCTGCATTCCCAACTCCAAGGAGCTGGCCGACCTCTCGGGCGTCTCGGAGGACACGCTCAGGAGGGTGAGCATGTACCCTCTCCTCCCCCTCCCTCCACCCCCATTCAGTCACAGGATGGGGTTTAGACGACCATGTGCATCGTGAATTTTCCAATAGACCTCCCTAGAATAGTGACTCCAATTTCAAAACAATTGAAATGGAATAGCGTAAATCTTCCAATAGTGCCCCCGGGGCACCATTCTGTCAACCTCTCCTTACCAGGGGGCACTATTGTAGGGGGCTTCCATACTTTCAACCTAAAAATTTTGAATGGTAATGCTAATTGCGCCGCCAAAACGTCAATTTTTTTTGTGATTTTGATCACTTTTCCAACATTTACTGGTTGATTTGCTGCTAATAGTTGCCGAAACGTACTATTATTGCTTGGTAGTAGTGTGTATGCACGATATAAATGTGCCCACCACTTTATTTTTGACCATAAAAGGCACATAGCAATAGCATAACATAGCCTTTACCCCGGGGGCACTAAAATACTTCCAAAATTGCCGTACCCTGGTGCACTATTAGAGGGTCACTACTGGACGGGGGCTTCTATTGGGGGATTTACGGTAACCGTGCTCCCACCACTTGTGCGTCCTCAGGCAATACGTGATCTTGCGCCATCGATCCAGGTCGGCGCTTCACAAAACGTCAATGTGAAGCTCTACGTCTTCGACAAGCCTCAAAACAACATCATCAAAAGAACCTATCTGTTCGAGCGCCTCAAACGCAAAAACAAGTCTCTCAACAAGAACGCGCCACTGGAAATTCGGGACTGGAATACGCTGCACTTCTACAGGTACGGTACTCACAAATTTGAATGGTAATTTACTGAATAAAAGTGCTTCGGCTTGCAGAAAGGTGCTACTGGCGAAGTCGGGCTACGTGGGCTGCCATTCTGTGAACGGCCAGGTGATTCTCAACTGATTTGGGCAGATCTACCGCCTTGACCTCTGATCATCGAGTCTCCATTCTGTCCCTGTGATCTTCTATTTTCAATCGCCGGAAAGTTGTGACGTCACCCCGGTGCACGTTGGTGTCCGTTCCGTGCCATGCAGTGGGAACAGTTCGGTGCCAGTTGGCCAGCTGTCTGTCGGTCTGTGCCTTTGAAACGAAATCCAGAGAACCGGCACGGTGTAACCTGCACAAAAGCAACTACATACACTACAAGTTCTTCAGGTCAAATCGATCAATCGTTCGAACAATGGGGAAATGTTTCGCACCACATATCTAAAGAACGCTTTCCGTTAAAGGCCGATTTATAATCATCCGCGTCCGTCATCCGCGTCCGCCATCCGTCAAAGACGGACGGATGATTATAAATCGGGAAGTTTGACGGACGCGGATGATGGACGCGGATGACGGATGGAGTTGGCCAACTTTCAACTTTTGACGGATGACGGACGCGGAAGGGCTGAAAAGGCGCGCGGTCTCGTACGGAAAGCGTGCGCGCGGAAGGAGTTTACGGTACGACGAGTTTACGATTGCGCGCTTAACACCCAAATCGACCATAATGTGTGAAGGGTTTCCACGCGAGACCCAATTCATTTAACACTTGACGGACGAAAAATGACGGATGATTATAAATCGAGCAATTTGGGCGTGACGGACGCGGATGACGGACGGCGGATGGCGGATGACGGACGCGGATGATTATAAATCGGCCTTAAACGGCAGTTCGTCCTTCATGCATGGTAGGCTGTTTTCAGTATACAATCAAAAAATTCTGCACAAATGTGGGCGTGCAGTAGAGCTTCTTGAGAACCTGCACCTGGTCTCCCTTCAATCAATCAATCAATCATCAATCAATCAGATCAATGTTTTTCATTGGTGCAAGCACCTATTACAGAGACCATTGTAACCACGTACTAGGTAGTACGAGGGATAGTGCATCTTGTACCTAAGTAACACTGTATCGCTATACGCTTTACCTCCGAGGGAAGGTGGGCAGCCCACCTGGCAGCTGGAACAAATTTTGGGCCAAAGAGCAAGCAATGAGAGCGTTCATCCATTACCCAAGGTGGTGGTATTACCCATTACCCACTGCTAGTGCTACCCAACTCAACCCAACACCCACCCCACCACCCAAAGTGTTGGGGGGGGGGGAGGAGTTGAACAGTGGCGTAGCCAGGATTTGGTTTTGGGAGGGGGTACGGATTTCCAACTTTTTAACAGGGTCCCCCTTTGTGTCGCAGGCAAAATTTATGAGATTTTGGGCTACTTTCGAGCATTTAGAACCTATTTTGGGCTACTTTCAAGCATTTAGACCCTATTTTTGGCTACTTTCGAGCATTTAGAACCTATTTTTGGGCTACTTTTGAGAAACTTTAACCTATTTTGGGTCCCCTTTCGTTTTATTTTAACCTATTTAGCTACTTTCGAGCATTTTTAACCTTACAAGTGAGCTAAAATGCTTTCTCTCTCTTCTTTCGCCTGGGCATTTTTTGCAACAGGGTGGAGGACCCTGTTGCATTTTTTGGGCTTCACTCCATCTCGGGGAGGGGTATACCCCCCCCCCCCCCACCCCTCCCCTTGGCTACGCCACTGGAGTTGAACCCTGGGCCATGAGTTGAACGATGCCTGACGCGACAGATCTACTCGCTCGCCTGGATGATTGCGCTTTTCCTCACAACAGCCACGTGTGCAGACAGCGGGCGTTTCGAGAAGCCCGTCTCCCTCCCCCTACTTGTTCACATCCTGCAGGCAAATAGGAGAGATCCGATTTATTTCTTTTCACGCATGCGCGAGAGCGCGTCAACCTGCAACCTAGTATTGTTCCACGGGCGCGTCACACGCACACGCGGACCAGTTGACGCACGCTTCGCACGGGCGCACGCACCGACGCACTCACACGCTTGCCGCGCCAGCACGCGGCGACAATTGCAGGTTGCCACTGCGCACTTGGCGCGCTACGGAGAGTCAACGGGGCAGAGAGGGATGGCTGCCATTACTCTCATTCGTTAGAGAGGAGACGGGTCTGACCCCCCCCCCCCTGCGCTGCGTAGTCGCCCCCGCGCGACGACGTATAAACGCGTCGTCGTGCGGTGTAACGCAAAAGGGTGGGGGCAGAGTTGTAGGTAACGTTTTGCTCTCGCGGATGTTGTTGCTTTGTCGGCGACGCAAAACGGTGCCTAGTGGCTGTGAAAAAGGGAAGACAAGTCTGTGATGACGGCCGACCAACGGAAAACGGTGCTCGAGAGGGCATTTTACCGCTGGGGACGATTTACCGCCCGCCACCCCAAGAAAATCGTCGGCATCGGCCTATTGCTCGCGGCCATCTGCAGTGCGGGATGGTACAAGGTGCGCTGCGGGGAGTTTCGGGGTTCAAATGCGATGTTGCGCGAGATATTGGGCTTGGCGTAAAAAATGGAGACAGTAAGAAGTGCCGGAGGCCACGCGAAGGAGACAATAACTCGCGATTGCGTTGGAGATTTCAATCGAGCAGAAGCAGCTGACAGTTTCAAACAAGCAACAGGATAGACAGTGAATAGATGAATCATAAGTACACGTGCATATGTACAGCCAGTGGAGCATTTGTCAAACAGGAGTTAAATGTTACGCGCAACATTCTGAAGGACGCTTTCCATTAAACGGCAGTTCCACCACCTTTGTGTATGCTCATAGTAGGCTGTTTTCAGTAATACGACCAAAAAAATTCTGTACAAATGGTAGTGCACCACACTGATCTAGGTGGACCTGGAGCTGGACTCGTTCGAGCTGTTCGTGCCCTACAGCTCGCACGCGCGAGCCGAGTGGGAGGCTATGAAGGAGTACTGGCGCCTCTCTCCCAACATTCCACCTCTGCAGGGCCTCGGGGCCGGAGACGAGATCCCACCGGAGTACGTGGACGAATACGTGGACGAACTCTACCCTTTGTCCAGCACCGAGAACACGACGACCACCACGACCACGACCACCACCACGACCACGGCCACGACGACCACTCCCGAGTTCCAGCGGTACTCGAGCAGCTCGACCAACAAGAAGACCGGCCAAGACATGTACCGCGTCTTCGTCACGGCGCGCAATGGCAGTCTGGACGTGAATCTGCTGCAGCCGAGGATACTCAACCACCTGGACGAGCTGCAGAGGAGGGCCAAGCTCTTTGAGCAGTACAGGAGCGGCTACTTTCTGAGCTACGAATACGACCTCTGCGTGAGTTGGGCAGCATATGGCTTAGTGGTAGACAATCGGCCTCTTGCGCGCATGGTCCTGGGTTCGATTCTTGATGGATCCACTGGATCGAGGACTTCTTTTTCAATGGATTTTCTCGTGCCGTTGCTGCCCTATGTTACAGATGGCGTCCTTCCGAATGTTTTTGGCTAATCATGCGGCTCGAGAGCGGAAGGCATCATTGAGATAGATATGATCCCTACCCCCCCCCAGCGCTGCTACTGGTTGAATTGGAAACTGCCACGCATACATATTTGGAGCCTTGTTTGAGATGTATACATTGCGAACTTTATCAGGTTACTCCCCACTCGACTCACAAGCGCTAAGCGAATGCAACACTGTAGGCTTTCAGTTTATCCAAATTCTGAAACATTCCACTAAATTTTGAAATAAGCTCGTGCGCTCATGTCACCACTATTGCGGCAGATACAATGAGAAATGGCAGTTTTTGTAGTGTTCTAAAACTCATGGGCCCTGCGCTTTTGAAAGGGGTGGCGGGGGGGGGGCTGTACACCTATGCAATCTCGTGCGCTGATTTGAAAGTCTTGTACTGGGTACATGTATGTGCACTGTATCAGCCAAAGTTCGAACCCAAAGCTGTGGCAACTTTCAGAAATGCGGAAAGAATCTGACTATTAATGGCTGGTTGAAATTGGCTGCAGCAATATTCGGAGAGACCTCCATCCGAATGAATCCATTGCTGAAACTCACCTATCCTACTGCCTACATATTTGGGCAACCGAGGCCTTTGGGAGAGGTTCGACTATTCGCTCAGACATTAACCTTTATTAACACATTAACTGAAGACTTTGATATGTACATGTACCTATACGTTCAATATAATGCGAAAGACTTTTTGTGATTTGAGACCTGTGAGGAGCACGATTACGCACGCTTCACCTTTAGTACATTTTTTTTTGTGCGTTAATACCCATGCAAATCACGCAGATTCAGCTAGAGCCGCTTAAAGTATTTTTAATGTGCTTTTGGCGCAGCCTAAGTTTTAGTCAACAAGAATTTGCAGGTTCTTAACCAGGTAAAGTTGGACTCAAGAAACCAGGTGGTTGAGGCTGGCATGGTGACGCTGCTCTTTCCCTTCCACAAGGGCAGAGGTCTCCTCCGCAAATTCTCGAGGGAATTCAGTACGTACTTTGCCAAGTTCTGGGAAACGCAGGCCGCCATCGACCCCTACGGACTCGACTACACCATCTACAGGTTTCAAGTCTTGTTCTGTAAAAGTCCTTGTAGAACTTTTCTATACACGCAGTATGCTAACAGCATCTGGGTTCGATTCGTGATGGATCCACTGAACGAGTCTTTCCCTATCCATGGATTTTCTCGTGCTCTCGCCGCCCTAGATTACAGATGGCGTCCATCCGAATGTCTCGCTAATCACGCGGCTCTGACAGGAAGGTGTCATGGAGATGGGTGCCTACATATGCTATATGGGCCATTGACGGCCTCCTAGCATTGCCTCTAATACAACAACAGTATGCTAGCAGCAGCGCCGCAAAGCAGAATGACAATTTGCAGCGAGCAGACGATGAGAGACGAGCTGCTGCAAATCATCATCGACATGGTGCCCTATCTCGCTGTTACCGTCGTTTTGTTGGTGGTTTTCGTTACCGTCTCCCTGCATTCGCCAGTGACTGCGACGTGAGGATACCAACGTTATTATCATTTTTGTTTCAATTTCCGTAGAATTTAAAATGTCACAGCTCCAAGAAGTTGGAGGCTCTGATCGGAGTCGTCTCGGTGATGCTGGCGCTGCTAGCTTCTTTCGGAGTTCTGTTCTTTCTGGGACTCAAAACGAATCCGATTGGAGCCATCACTCCGTTTCTCGTCCTCGCCATTGGTTGGTTGGTTGCCGACGTGAATGTGTAAAAGAGCGTCGTTGTGGGAAACGTGTGGTGAACTTGTCAAGCTTCATTGATTACCTACACACTTTTCACCGATTATATTCACCGCAACTATATTATATTCATCATTATACCGCAACTATATTCAACGATTATATTCAACGCTTTTCACCGCAACGATTATTTGTTCAACGTTGGGATATATATTGAGCGAAAGTGAAGCATTTTTTTGGTGGAAGCTATGTACATAACACATACAGGGTGGCCCACGATGGGTTTGCCAACTTTGACTGGCTACTGTGAACCGCTGCGTTGGCAGATTTTGCCCAAATTTTGCACGCATGCGCTACCAAGTCCAACTTAGATATGTACCAGGTTTTACCCTTGACCGATGAGTTTTTTTTTGCAATAATGGTGCTCAAATGGAATTCCTGATTTTTCACGTCAATGATGTACGGTATGCGAATTTGCATCTGTTGTGTGGCGTGCTGATGTCAGTGTTAGAAAGTCGACAAGATGGCCGAAAGTCAGCGTCTAAGCCTTCAAAAGCGAGTGAAAACTGTGCAAATTTATTATGAAGTCAAAAATTCTCGCGAAACCGCTAGACGTCTGAAGCGAGATTTTCCTGAATGGCAAACCTGCAACCACCAGACAGTCCTGAACATTGTCAAGCGGTTCGAGGAAACCGGTTCAGTGGGGGAGATCAAGAGGCAACTGCCGAAGCCCAAGAGAACGGGATCGACCGAGCAAAGGGTGCTAGCGGCAATCAGACGGTCTCCAAAGAAGTCGACTCGCCGCCTTGCCGCCCAAACGGGACTCGCGCGCACCTCGCTTCAGCGAATTCTCAAAAGCGCCAGCTTGCGCCCATATCGGCCCCGGCTGCTTCAAGCTTTGAACGAAGACGACCCCGACCGTCGTTTGGAATTCTGCGAGTGGTTTCTTGAGCAGTGTCATCTTGACGAGCAGTTTTGCGATCGAATTTTGTGGTCAGATGAGGCCCAATTCAAGCTCAATGGCCGGGTCAACCGCCACAATTCGGTTTATTGGGCCAGTGAAAATCCACACGAGGTGCTTGAAAAAGAAGTGAACAGTCCAGGTGTGATGTGTTGGGTCGGCATCTCCAGCAGCGGAATCATCGGCCCCTTTTTCTTTGCTGGAACTGTGACTGGCGACTCCTACCTGGAGTTGCTGCAGAACGAAGTTTGGCCAGAGATTGCGGAGTGGCCTGATGTCGACGCGATCGTTTTCCAGCAAGACGGGCCCCCCCCGCACTTCGCTCGCCAGGTCAAGGACTGGCTTCACGAGGCATTCCCCAACCGCTGGCTGGGTCGTGGAGGACCGTTCGACTGGCCGCCCAGGTCGCCCGACCTCACTCCGGTCGACTTTTCGGTGTGGGGTATCGTTAAGGAGGTGGTCTATTCGCAGCCGTCCAATTCCATAGAAGAGCTCAAAGAAGCTATTGAAAATGCGTTTGCCCACTTTGACGCCGATTTGTGCTCTCGAATTTGTCGTTCCGTTGCTGGCAGGTGCACCAAGTGTATTTCGCAAAGCGGCGGTCACTTTGAAAATCAGTGATTCCGTGTCGTGCTGAATAAATCCCGGATAGATTGGTGGATCCCACTGAAATTTTTCACATATCTAAGTTGGACTTGGTAGCGCATGCGTGCAAAATTTGGGCAAAATCTGCCAACGCAGCGGAGCACAGTAGCCAGTCAAAGTTGGCAAACCCATCGTGGGCCACCCTGTACATAACACAGAAATGTGTTTCACTCCCTGCACAATCGCCCGCCATAATCATTTGCAATGCTTGGAGGGCCGCGTAGGTGCGTGCGTGCAGAGGTCGCGCCAGACGACCATCATTGCCAATTTCAATTCAAAAATTTAGAATTTCAAATTTCATTCAAAACTTAAAAAAAATTCGTCATAGGCGTGGACGACGCGTTTCTGATTCTGGCGGCATGGAACGCGACGCTGCAGGACGGGCAGAGTCAGGAGGTGGGCGAGAGACTGGGCCGCGCGCTCGCCTCCTGCGGCGTCGGCGTCACCATCACCTCTGTCACCGACGTGCTCTGCTTCGGTGCGCCCTTTGCTTCTTGGTTCTCTTTCCGTAGATAGCTCCTTTCTCGTCCTACGTGAACGTACCGTAAACCCTCCAATAGTGCCCTCGGGGAAGGAGAGGTAGGTTGATAGAATTGTGTCCCAGAGGCACTATGAGAGGACTTTCGCTATGTATGTAGGTCTATACCAAGGCCTACTCGAGCACAGTCTGTACAGTTGGCAACAAACGAACGAAACAATTGGCCCCCAGGGGGGCTAAACGTATAGCGTTTACGGTGTGCGGAAAGATAGGGAGGGGAGGGTGAAGAAACGAAATCCGACGCGGTCAGCATCTTGTATGTACGCAGCGAGCAGGATCCTTATCGCATTGCGTTGCGTTCCGTTGCTCGGACTAGACGAGTCTCTAGCTCATGTGCAGGCTTCTATTGGGTGTCCTCTAGTGAGTCAGTGTCCCCAATGGCTCCAATTTAGGCATCGGCTACTTCTGGACTCTGACCCCTGCGATCGCTTCTTTCTGCCTGTTCACGGCGGTATCGATCGCGCTGGATTTCCTGTTCCAAATCAGCTTCTTCACGGCATTGGTGGCGATGCTGGGCCGGTACGAGCGACGCGCCTGCTGCTACGCCGACATGGAGGTCTATCACGACGTGTCGCGCGTCATCCGCAAAAGCTGGAGCCAGAAGCGCAACTCCCCACTCTGTGAGCAGCACAGTGTCTTGTACAATGTACTGCAACTGCAGGTACACGGTGACGACAGTTTACTTCAACTCGAGTGTCATCATAGTGTGTGCTTGTAGATGTGGGCTGTATGTGACAGAGACGCAGTGTGTACAGTATGCACCTGTGCGCGTTGGATATGGCGACAGAAACGTTGCACGATTGCAAGAAATAATCAAGTTTGATTGAGCACATCAATTTCTGGTCCATGACTAGTCCCTTCTCCCAAATAACTTAATGGAATTGGGCCATTCAAGCAGCAGCGCAGTCGTATACATGACTATATTCTATGAACACACTGCGAAACACTCTAATTACAGCCCTCTGGGGCTTCTATTCCTCTGCAGATGCACACTGTAGCATTCCCTCCTCTTCTGTGCTATTTTTTTTTGTTTTTTTTTTTCCATAAGAGATGACCGTCAGTCTCCAATATGGGGAGCGTTGTTTGGGGGAAGACCATACTGTAGCCATTGCGTTTCCTGCATCTCTGCAGATGTATTACATCCATATTCTGCGTCTTCCAGCGTGGCCAGGCAGCGACCGCATCTGCGACGTGTGGGCGGACATGATTAGCGCCAAGAGCGGTCGAATCGCCAGCCTCTGTCTGTTCCTGATCTACCTGCTCATCTCCTTCACTGGCTGCGCCAGGCTCGTCGTCAGCGTGGGACCCTCCAAGGTCGTACGCGACAGCTCGCCCCTACAGAAGTACATCGCGTTGGCCAGTGAGTCCCCGTTTGTCAAGAGAATGGTATTGCGGGGTGCAAGAAGACCACAAGGGATGTCGACATTTCCTCGAATTGACTGACCGCCAGCGCAACCAGATCCACCACATTTGCAGACAACTGAAGGAGTATTTTGTCAAGTTTTGTCAAGCAATGAAACATACATCCAGTGGCATTTTCATGCACCACTTTGGCACGCATGCTCGCACGCAGCAACACTCATGCATCTCACGTACATATCTCACGTGCTGCTGCTGCCGTGTGCAGACGCGACGATCTGGACGAACAACGTGGCTCCCTTCATCGGCATCTTCTCGCCGCCCGACTTCCGCGTGGAAGCCAACCGCGAGCGCTTCTTTGAGATGGTCCGCCACTTTGAGCAGTCGTCGGGCTTCAACGAGGCGCTGTCCTCGAACGTCTTCCTCCGCGAGTACATCGACTTCCTCTCAGACCACCTCGACCGCCGGCTCGACCTCTACTTCTACGACCGTCGCTACGAGGCCACCTTCTCTGAGACGCGCCGCACAGACACCAGTCTCTTCTGTGAGCCGTCTCTTCATTGTCTGTGCGGCATGTGCGTGCGGGCATGCGAGCTGACGCGTGTGTGCGCCCCACGTGCGTGCCGGTACGTGCGCGCGTGCGAGCGTGTCTGTGTGACGCTATAATCTCATGGCAGACGAGGCGAAGTACGAAAGGTTCGACGACTACGAGACGCTGACTCCCAACCTCAAGGCGATGTCCATTCAAATCGTCTTCAAAGGCCTCGACACGTGGAAGAAACGCAGCGACATCCTACAACGTGCGTATAGTCGTGTGCATGTCGTCTTGCGCACAGTGAATGTTTCACCTCTGTCACTTATAAGAAAACAGCTAATAAAACCGCTACTAGTTTGTGTCAGTCTTCTCAGGCGAACGTCGTGTCTCAGTCACTCTCCAAAACCGGTTAAAAGTCATTGGAACACCAAATAACACCTCGTAACACCATCAATCGAACATCAACGCCGTGCGCAGCGGGCTGGTGCAGTTTTAGGCTGGCGTGCGATCGCGGCGTCGTACTCGGACTACGAAGTGTACGCCTGGGAGTTCCAGACGGTGTTCACGGACCAGTTCGCCCACCTCGCCGACTCTCTCCTCAAGTCCATCGGCGTCGCGCTCCTCTCCGTCGGCCTCGTCGCACTACTGATCGTGCAGAGTCTCGTGCGTGCTTGCAACCATTTTCTGTCATTCTACGACGTATGCACGTCGTTGCTCTAGATGCACATGGGGTTCTTCCGAAGTCTTTGGCTAATTATGCGGCCGTAGACTGGAAGGCGTCATGGAGATGGCTATGCTATATGGGCCATTGACGGCATCCTAGCGTTGCCCCTAATCCAACAACAACAACACCAGCACCTCGTTCATGCGCAACGTGTGAGGAGAGCGAGAAACCAACAGCTACGCGTATGACGTCACCGTTTCCAGTGGAAGGCCGCGGCGATGACGGCCGGTCTGCTGTCGGTGTCGGTGGGCGTGTTCGGCTTCCTGCACTTCTGGGGCGCGGAGCTGGACTTCGTGCTGCTCGGCTCGAGCGTGCTCGTCATGGGCCTGGGCATCGACTTCACCGCCCACATCTGCCACGCGTTCCTCAGTGGGACCACGCACGCCCTGCAGCAGCCGACTTCTGCAGAGGGCAACGACAACGATGACGACGCTCGGCTGGATGGTTTGTTTGTTTGCGTGCGGGCCGCTTCGACGATCGCGCGGCGGCCCTCTATGGTCACACCATCATTGGCCGCTGCTAGTGAGATTGTACATGTATGAGACCCAGTCAGCAAGATCCTATCCTGGGGGGGGGGGGGGAGGGCTCCACTAATGGGCTGGCATTGTCACTGCCACTGGGTTGGTTCCACTGGCTGGCAGCACAAGGGACGTCCAGGGCATACAGTGCCCAGAGGAGACCAACATGATGGCTAGATGGTCGGCACTGGCAGTGGGTGGGCTGGGAAGAAAAGCTATATCCACTGTAGTTGATTCATTACTCGTTAATTCATTCATTACTTTTTCGTGATGCTCAGCACAACTGCATGGGAAACAACGCATGCAGTACGGTCGTTAATAAGGGAGGAGCCTCATCAACGCACGTTTGACTGCAGAATCATAGTTTGCGTTCATATTTAACCTAAAAGTTTCCCCAGCAGCATTGACTAAACACCAAGGATTCTAACATAAAACCGACTGGTGAAACATGTTTAGGTATGTTTGCCCAGCTATTAATACAGTGTAGATGGACGTGTAGAGCTCGAGCCCAGCTGAGAGGGCTTTATCGACGTGATCAAAATGACTTTCTTTGGTATAGCAGTCTAGAAACTCCTCCTGTTATAGTCGTGCGAGTGCAGAGAGCGAGAGAGAGAGCCGTATTCCAGACCACCATTCAGAGCACGCTCGCCTGTCTCGACGACTGCGGCACGCGCTACGGGCCGTCTCCTGGCCGGTGCTGCAGGCGGGACTGGCGACTGCGCTGGGCCTCCTGCCCCTCGTCATCTTCCCCGCCTACGTTGTGCGCACCTTCGTCAAGACGACCATCCTCGTCGTCATCCTCGGCCTCTTCCACGCGCTCCTCTGGCTCCCGCAGATACTCTACACACTACACATTGTCAGCGCAAAAGAAAGAAACGAAAAACGTGCAACAAATTGGGTGGCAGAGACACTGGTAAAAGGAAGTAGAGACAGAGGGGCAATGGACGCAAGAACTGCAGCTATTGGGAAGGCTTGATGAATGATGCTCGTGTACAGACTGGAAGGAGAATCTACCTGATGTGATTCGTCTATTCTCGTTTTTTTTTATTTCTGGTTTTGATGATAAATGAGAACTCTAGGTCGCACACAGTTTTTATTTTAGCCAGTTTTGTTTAGCTAAACAATGTACGCATATGTAACAATCATACTTCGAACTACACTGTACGTACCGTGCATACGCTCTCTATTCGCACGTCAACATTGATCATGCCTATGTACCTGTGTGGGCTTTAGACGCGTGTACGTGTACAGTTGTACAAGGGTGCCCCACCCTCCTGTCGCATCTTTTGTCAAAGCATAAGTAAATAAAATAAATTAAAATTTTTAACACTAATGTTAGAAAGAAAGGGAGTCGGCTGGGGGTCAACTTCCGGACGGGGGGTGGGGGTAACCCCCCCCCCCCCTCCCCCAACCCCTACTCCCCCAGGTACATGTGTGGCTGTCACTGACGGCACCGCCCTCTTACTGGGCAGGCCAACTGCTCAAGATCTCGGCATTCGGGTCTGCGTCCATTAGTGCCACCAGTCTTTGAGCAAGACCAAACCAGGAGCGGTCACCAGTCTGCAGAAACAAGAAGTTGGCACTGCATACACCGTCGCTGCAACAAGCCAACAGCGAGTCAGCGAGTCGCCGCGTCAGATTACAGCACTCGACTTGTCGGCAGCGGCTTCATCTGCACATGGGTCAGCAGGCGACTCCTCGTCCTCAGAAGGTGAGCTCGCCGTGCCCCGGAGAGGCAAAGTAGTAGACCCACCCATACCAAGTGAAAACGGTACCCATCAGCGGGTTGAACGTGGCGCCAAGACCTCAGTTCTATTTGAGCCCAACGAACGAGGGAAGGCGTGTGGTGCTGGACCATCAGTTGTATGCATGCTATAGTTTTAGCATATACAAGTGACCAACGCGCGATTATATGCGTGGCGATTTCATATGCGGACGGTAAATTTCGTAGTTGTCTGTCCGTTTGTCCGTCCGTCTGTTACCGACCGGTTCTCCTTTATGGCTTGACGGATCGGGCCGAAATTTTTTTTTGGCATTTTTAGAACCAATTTGTAGATACACCATTTTTAGATTTATTCTAAAAAGGTAAAAACTATTTAACATCTAATATTTCTTTGTCCTCGAGCAAAATTTCTGGGTCCCCGAGTAAAATTTCTGGGAAAACACATGTTAAGGATAGGGCCCAATCTGGGAGGAAAATTTCTGTGTCTGGGAGCAAAATTTCAGGGTCCTCAGCAAAATTTCTGGGAAAACACATGCTTAAGGATAGGGCCCAAATCTGGGAGCTAATTCGGTTTATTCGCTTCGTTTCTTTGCACAAACGACCCAGACCACGCCAAACGAAGAACGTAAACCCAAATTCAACGATCCAGAGCAACCGAAAGGGGTTGTTCATAAATCGTAATTGACTCGTCGTCCTCGCGCGCCTCGCGGACGCGTGGGCGGCATGTTTTTGCTGCGACGTTTGGCATCTTCTGCACTCGCTCGCAGTCGCAACGTTTCCGCGCGCCCCATGCGTGCGTCGTCACGGACGCGTGCGTGCGCCCGCGCGTTCAAAGAACACGCGCCGGTGGGAAACGCAAGACACAAACACAACAGACAACAAATCGACGTGTGCGACCGAACAAAGAGAAATACGTGATGGCAGGCGCTGTGACGCGACGTGCGTTTTGGACAGACACATAATGAATGGCCGGCAGTTGGCAGCCGGCAGCAAAAACACAAGCACGAAACGACATAGTCCGCTAGCACTTCGCAAATTCGGCAAAGCTTAAGACTACCGGCCTTAAGAGAACAGCAGATTCGATGTGCTAGAGGGGAGTTGGAGCGTTTGTGGTTAGGATGTAATAAAGAAACAGGCGTTGCGCTACAAATGTTACGCGAACAGTACATAGGTATTGTGTTGTAGTAAACAGTGGTTTATTGACTACAACAGGTAATCACAGATGGGTAGCGATGTCAGTAAAAAGTCTGCAGACTTATTTTTTTAATTTTTAATTATTAAAAAAGTCGAAAACGTTTTTTAATTTAATTTTTAATTATTAAATAAGTCAAAATACTTTTTTATTTAATTTTTAATTTTTGAAAAAGTGCTGAGACTTATTTAATTTATTTAAATTATTTAATTAATTTAATTGGTTTTTTAACTGTGCGTAATGTGAAGTTAAAATCAGCTCTAGCAGCATTACACCAAACGATTTTGTTGATGTCAGTGGGTATAATGTACCTAAACTGCATTGGGCAACTTTTGAGAATTGGAATTTGATCGATGTTATTGCAATATTTTGAAAACGATGTCCATCTATAGTGAGCGATCTGGGTTATCGGTTCTATCATGTGGCTACCTACTGTGTACCTACATTGCTGCAGTTGGAACAAAGGTTTAAAGAAAAGAACGAAGGACTGTTAGATTTCACAAATGAGTGCTACAAATCATTCATTTTTATGTAGTGTATTCAGCAATGATGGGCTTGACAGACATGTGTCTACGCAGTGAAGAGTTATTGCTCACAAATTGTATCTGCATTTACACAAATCTAAGAAAAATTATACAAACTATATGGATAAATCCTCCAAAAACAACAACGAAAACCCAATATCCTCGTTTAAAAAAGTACTTTTTTAAGTGTGTAGTTAAAAAACTGTTAAAAAAGTTTGCAACTGACTTATTTTTTTAATTTTTAATTTTTAAAAAAGTCAATCGACTTTTTTATTTAATTTTTAATTAAAAAAGTCGGGCTTCCGACTTAATTTTTTAACAGTTTTTGTTTTTTAACACACTTAAAAAAGTATTTTCACTTTTTTAATTTTTAACTTTTTGTTTTTACTGACATCGCTACAGATGGGTGTTGTAAAGAGATTGCTGAAAGGAATGGACCCTTCCTGAGTCACTTCCTTTTATTTTTTTCCTTCCTTTTTTAAAGTTTTTTTTAAGTTTCGCATATTCACTCTCAAGCGTTAGCACGCAGCCAGCAAGCGCTCTCAGCAAGATCTATGACAGTGAGAATGCGCCTTTTGTGGCTGCAGTTGTTGGCAGGGTGCGCCGTCCACCACGCCGCAGCTAAAAAATCGATAAAGGTCTTGACGTTCAACACGTGGCTATCCGGGGCCAGTGTGGACGACGGCCTGCGAAAGATCGCCAAGCATGTCAACCTGTCCCAGGCAGATGTGGTCATGTTCCAGGTACATACCTACGCACAAACTACTCGCATACCGTAAATCCTCTAATAGTGCCCTCGGGGCACTATAATTTAAACCTATCCGTAACCGGGGCACCGCACTATTGGAGGATTTACGCTGTACCTATGGTTACCAATGTCCCGTAAACCCTATAATTAGCCCGCCGGGAGCTAACTGTTTCGTTCGAGCTCTAGGAGGGTGTATAATTAGGGGGGGGGCTAATTATAGGGGGGGGGGTATAAACTGGAAGTATCGATGTGTGGGAAGCTTTGTGAGCGAAGAGGCGGAAAAGGGGTGGAGGCGATTTTTAAGGGAAAAAGCCGCCGCACACATACATTGGTACACTCTAACACACTCTCACACAGTGCCCCGGTGGCACTATTGGAGGATTTACGGTAATTATAGTGGGGGCTTAAAAACTCAAAGTGGTCTTAGGAGGTTGTATAATTATAGGCGGGGGGGCTAATTATTTGGGGGCTAATTATAGGGTTTACGGTATTCACATAAACCATCTACACCACAATTGCAATTAAATTCATTGCATATGCAATTGCTATGCAGGAGGTGGAGTATGGCAACTTTACCGATGACGTCATTAAACTGTTGGGTGATGGCTGGCACGGAGTAGCACGCAACGGAACCTACCCGGACACCGGCATCATCAGTCGCTTTCCCATCACTGCAGACAGGTACAGTATACTATTCTCCAATGGTGCCGCCAGCGGACTAGGACGGTGTTGAGCACAGAAGCAGAACAAGTTGCTTACCGATTCCACCGCTTCTGATTACCCATCCTACCGTCGTCGAAATTTTATCGCTCTTTGAAACGTTTCCTATGCAGCTACGCGTCCACGGGGTGGACGTTCGGTGTGCGCGTGGCCGCGGCGTCCGACCTCAACGTCAGCTTGTGGTGCGCGCACCTGCAGTACAGGGCGTTTGGACCCCTCGCCGCCTGCAACCGTCTGGTTACGGACGCCTATCAGCTCATGGCGGGGGAGTACAACCTGGGCTACGAGAAACCCGGTAAGAAGGGTCCTTAACGTAAGAGCCCTAATAGACCCCAAATTTTTACGTAGACATACCGTGAATCCTCCAGTAATGCCGCAGGGCGCTACTCTTTCAACCTCTCCTTACCTGGGGGCACTATTGGGGGATTAACAGTACACGTGTCCATCTCAAAGGTTTAAAGCTGCACTTGTTGCATTCTCGATTCCGCAGTCTGTACACACTTGAATGTTTCTTTTTGTCCCTGTTTCGGTCCCAAAAGGACGAGTAGCCTCATGGGTTACTCGCATTCTTCCCTTTACTGTAGGTCTCGACCACGAATTTGAGGTAGGCATTTTCGCTTTATTTTAACGACAACCACCGACACAGCACAGCGGCCGTAAACTGGATCACAAGATCGCAGGGCCGCGCCGCTAGAAAAAGAAACAAAAGAATAATCAAAATAGACAAAGATTATTTCAGGACGTATTCAAAATGTTCGGTTTCTCATGGCGAACGAGGCGTTCCAGGAGCGTTTGAAACAGGCCGACCAAGAACCGGTCATCCTCGCCGGAGACCTGAATTGCCCATCGCATCTGGTTGTGCATTTTACGATTTGCTACGCTGAATTTGCAGTACATCGGTGCGCTCAATCGGCTCAATCGTAATCTGGCAAATCGATCGGGTGATGCAACGAAAAAATACTGAAATTGAAATTGAATGCGTGAACATAGGCGCCATGCGCGGTCGATTTGCGTAACTACCATAATTCTCCTTACCCTGCTGGAGCTGTTGAGCACGATTGGAATTTAGTGCTGAGATGCAAACCCCCCCCCCCCCCGCTAGACGAGCAACACGCCATTCAAATATTCTAGCTACCGCAGCCTTGTGCAGGACTGGACGGCTGCGGCGCGCCGCCTGCACTGCGGCTGGCAGTTTGAGTGGCCCGTGACAAAGATCCTTGCTGACGGCGGCCTTGTCGACTCCTATCGCGCGGTCCATCCCGATCCCGTCCAATCGCCAGGTCCAATCTTCTCGAGTCTCGTAGAGTACATACTAGAGATGAGCATGGGCCTGGAAATCCCGGCCAGGGCCCGGCCAAATCGGCAAAAACCGGCCCAGGCCCGCAAATCTCTATTGAATTTTTTGCCCCAAAACGAGGTAGGCCCGGCCCGCCCCTGGAAAATCAGGCCCAGGCCCGGCCATAGGTGTAACCGGGAATTGGACCTGGGGGGGAGGGTTCAGGCACTTTCTGGGGGGGGTGGTGGGTGGGGTGAAAATCTGGAGGAGGAGGGGGGGGGGGGTCTGGGCAGAAAAAAATGGGCAATTTTTGGTCTATTTTTAGTCAAAAATACACTGTAAAAGCCTGAAAATAGGTACTTTTTAGCTGAAATACACTGTAAATAACGCAAACTAGACACTTTTGGGTAGATTCTTGCTCAAAAACACTGTACAAAGTGCATTTATTTAGCAATATAGTATGTAGTAGAAAGTTTTCAAAAAGTCTGGGGGGGGGGGGGTTGGGTGGGGTTTCGCACGAACCTGGGGGGAGGGTTGGGGGGTGTGGGTAGGGTCAAAACCAGCAAGTGGGGGGAGGGAAACCCCCCCCCCCCCAACCCCCCCCCCAGTTACAGGTATGGGCCCGGCCCATGCTCATGTCTAGTACGTACGGGTGTTGACTGTTGGGTAGAGTCGCAGCGTTCAATGGCTGTAAGATGCTCACACTCTACATCTCCAGCAAATATACACGTGGGGCATAGAGACAAGGACCCAGAGAAGAGACAGACAAAGAAATGTTAGCGTTTTAGTATAAGTGTGAGTTGACTGCAGAGAGTCCATACTATGCACGACACGATGGTCTAGCTGTTCTGTTGTACTGCATCTTTACGAAGCTAAAGGTAGGTATACCGTAAACCCTATAATTAGCCCCCCCCCCTATAATAATACACCCTCCCAAGACCACTTTGAGTTAATAAGCCCCCCCCCCTATAATTACACCCCCTCCCTAAATGGTACCATCGTCTGAAAGGCACATGTTTCCATGTCTGGGTGTATGTATGGTCGCGTATGTGTGTGTATGTACACGTATGTGTGTGTGAGACTGTGTGAGAGTGTGTTAGAGTGTACCAACGTGTGTGCACAGCGCCTTTTTCCGTTAAAAATCGCCTCCACGCGCCTTTTTCCCCACACATCTTCCCACTCATCGACACTTCCAGTTTATAAGCCCCCCCCCTATAATTAGCCCCCCCCCCTATAATTATACACCCTCCTAGAGCTCGAACGAAAAAATTAGCCCCCGGGGGGCTAATTATAGGGTTTACGGTACGTAGTATTTGTCGTCAAGGTAAACATGCGTTCTGCATATCGTATCTGTTCTCATTTCAATGCACCCAAAAACAAAAGCGTTGCATATCAATGTGTCGATTGGTCGGTTGCAGTGTACACGGTTACCTACATACAATGGTTGCACATATGTAAAATGCATACAATGTAGCCGAGTTGGGATCAGAAGGTTGGCATCCGACGCAGGCACGACATGGTCGACGGTGCAGAAAAACAGCGGCCCCGACTGGGGCTGGACGATACCCGAGCCTCAAGAGAGAATCGACTTCATCCTCTACAAGGGGTCGGGTCTTTGACAATAGAAATGTTTCACTTGTGCTTTTTTGCAGTGGTTTTTCTTCCCTCCATCCAATCGTATCATCGTATGCCATTCCCCTTCCTCCAATCGTGCGCTCTGCAATCGAAGTCTTTCATCCAAGCCCGCTTAAAGGGCTTCAATTCAATGATATTAACGCACTGTTGATGGGTCTTTTCTTCATTACAGATGGCGCATGCTCTCACCACTAGAGCCAACATACCGAACAGGGGGGAAGCATTTCCTGGCACGTATAGGTATGTACATCTTATGGCATGGCAATCACACTTTACGCCTTCAAATCAATCGGAGATGTCTGTATCAATCTAACGCGTTACAGATTGAATAGTGTGCACGCTGCATTGTTTGTTTGTGTGTGGGCCGCTTCTATGATCGCGACGGCTCCCTCTCTGATCACAATCGACCGCTGCTCGTGGGAGATGAGACCCAGTCAGCCTGATCCTGGGGGGGGGGGGCTGGCTCCCATGGTTATAACGCTGCATTTGAACACAGACTGCAATGCTCACGTTTGCACACAGGAAGCGGCTGCGTTCGGTCAAATCCGAGGTCTACCACGGCACGGAGTCGATCGCAATCAAGCCCAGCGTCCGCCTCAACGACTGGCCGTCCGATCACTCGGCAGTGATCACCGAATTTCAGATCGATTGAACGCACTGCGACCTAATCAGTCACTGGCCTGACAAGCGTATTCTGCAGTGCAAACACCTTTAGCAAGTGCTCAGTTGCGCTAGAAATGTGATGTGGACGGAATACAGTGGGCCGAGATGTGGTTGTGAAGGTGACCCGGTTTTGGAAAGCGATACAAAGCAACGTGTGAAACAACCAACGGTGCTCTGTGAAAACCTTTGCTGCTGCATTTTGCAAATCGGGAGATTTTTGAATGAAACCTCTTGTTTTTCTTTTGCATATGCGTTTGCAGAGAAGGAGAGTAGTGAGACGGTTGAAAAATGTTAGTCTTTTCGTTTAATTGTGGGTCACTGCAGACTGTCATTAGTCTATCCGCCTGATTGCCATTCGTTTTTTATTCCATTCCTTAAAACCATTCGTTTTCCCAGATTTGACCCAGAAATATTGCGGAACGCCGCCTTGTCCTCTGCTAGACACTTTTTGGACAATTTCTTCTATTAATTTTTGCGAATCTTTAAAAGGGAACCCGTCGGTAACGAACAGACCGTTTCGAAATACGTATCTTCTGTATATGAACTCGCCGCGCGCAGCCCGACGGAGCAGGTATGTAGTGTCAATTGCAAAAGTAGCGTTCGCGAAGGAAGAAATGCTACAATGCGATACTTTATTGCGTTCGACTATACGCGCTCCAGTAGTCGGGTCGTCGATTCATGGTCCTCCTATGTACATACCTACGGTGACAATGGCTCAAACGGCACAACAAAATGAATCTCTTCAGGAATGCAGTTTCACGGCCTTGACCGTGATGACAAGGGGAGTCCGTCAGCGTTGCTCTGCTGGATGAGACAGGATACATGTAGCTGAGCTCCATCAACAAGTATAGTAGCCGGTCGTCACGTCCTGTACTTGATACCCTTGTGCGCCCCGACCACCCAAGTTGCTGTTGTTGGATTAAGGGCAATGCTAGGAGGCCGTCAATGGCCCATATAGCATACCCATCTCCATGACGCCTTCCCGTCCAGAGGCTCATTAGCCAAAGACATGGGGGTAAACGCCACTTGTAGGGCAGCGACAGCACGAGAAAATCCATTGAGATGGAAGTCCTCGATCTTGGGGGACCAGCCAGGTGGCCAACGCTTCCCGTGTTGCTCACTGGCGTCCTCAGCGCCCCGGACCCGATTTTCGGCGTGATTGATTTGTGATGATCTGGAGATGCGACGTCCAATCCATTCCGAAGCAATCCATTCCGAAACGAAACAATATGAACGAGAGTGAGTAGCTCAGTGGTATGGCGTGATGATCGACGCGCTCGTGGTCCGGGGTTCAACTGCCAACACGGTCTCCGAGTTACTAGTATTCCAGGGCTAAGGGTAAACGCTCTAATTGCCTTGGTGTCCAGTGGCTAATGGGCCCCTGGCCCAAAATCCGTGCCAGGTGGGCGGTCCTGGGCCGCACCCTCGCGGGTAAGGAATGTCATAGTGATGGTGATAGTAGTGATCTAGTGCTATAAGGCGGCTACAGTGAGTGCAATACCATACCGGAAGCCCGTGTTGGCCAGATCCAAAGAGTTGAGCCGGAACTCGAGAAAGCCTCCCGAGCAGTAAAAGTCGCTGTTGTTGAAGAAGAAAATACGTCGGGCAAGCTGTGCCGACGAGAACGTGGGGCTGCCGAGGAACTCCGCAGCATGGACCAGCTCCACACTGCCATGTTCAGGCGCCTGGTGTGAGAAGAAGGATCATGTGGAAGCTGTTGGATTAGGGGCAATGCTAGGAGACCGTCAATGGCCTAGCTCCAGTTGCGAACACTGATGCTCACTTTGATGTGGTAGAAGCAGGCGTGCGGCTCCGTCTCTGGCTGGGGATAGTGAAAGTTTGTGATAGTCTCCCAGTCGTCTGTCGCTCTCAGCTCATTCGGACCACACCTAGCTGGATCTAAAGGTGTCCATATTTTGGTGTGCATTGCCCACACCTGGTTTGGAACAGCTAAACATGGTTGTGTCGGGCCACTATTTTAACTGATTTCTGGCCAATTTTACCTTTTTTGAATTTTGTTAAACTATGGAAACCGCTTTTTTTAAGTTTTGTTTTTTTTTTCTATTTCCTGATCGCCCAAGCTGAGAACACACTCACCCCTCTTGATGACTTTACAGTGGTGACCAGTGAATGGTTGGGGGACAGATGCATTTTGAGCAGTCCTTGGGGTGCGCATAGCCGTGGTTCTGACACTGAGTGTCATCCTGCTTGCTGCACACTTCTGAAGCATGTTCCACTAGTAGTGTGCAAGTGTTTGTTTATTTGTTTGTTTGTTTGTTTGTTTTGCATGTGTGCATGCATGCATCCTGTGCAAGCCAGTGGGAGTGTGAGTCACTCACCTGCACAATAGGCCTGGTTGAGTTCAAGGAGGTCGTAGAAGGTTGGCTCCACCAGCAGTCCTGGCGTGTGCAGGAAGCGCTTGTCTTTTGGCTCGAACAGGCGGGCATTGCGGTACACAAGTGTTCCCCAGCCCTGGTCACAACAAGGGATCTGTCACGCTGGCTTATTTATGATTCATTATTTGTGGTGTGCGCATGCAGTGGTGGTGGGTGTCCTCTGGGTGTCTGAAGCTTGAAACAATAGTACCCCTTCTCCAATAGGGCCCCATAGGAGGTTTGTTGTGCTCAAATGCATACCATTATATGGGCCTAAATAAAGTAGTAGGTAGAGGTAGGCACTTTTGTATGGTAAATACCTACACACCTACATCCATTAGTAAGAGACATTTTAGGTGTTTAGCCTATGAACGGAAAACCATGAAATAAAATGAATGATGAAATATCAACCATGAAATGGAGATTAACAATTGCCACAAGTGACTACAATTTGACTGCAGCACTTGATGCTGAACTTTGAGTGTCCTATCCAACAGTGCCCCCTCTCCAATAGCGCCTCCACGGTATGTGCTTACTCCTTGATTTCTTGTCCATATACCGTAAATCCTCCAATAGTGCCCTAAGCACTATACTTTCAACCTCTCCTTACCTTTGGTGCACTAGTGGAGGTAATAATCACAACGCAAAATTTAATCACAACTTTGTGCACACTTCTTGGAGGCGGCACATTATTACCTTTGCCTCTTGGAGGCAGTGGGACTACCGTTGGAGAGGGAGCGGGACAATTTCTAGCCTGCTGGACGTACATAGGACCTAAGAATCAGTAAGTACTGTACTCTATCGCTCGCGGACAAGCACCAACTTTTTTGCAGCCGCCTGCAAATTTTCCTTAATTTTAGAATGCAACCTCTTGTTTTTTTTTGCATATGCGTTTGCAGAGAAGGAGAGTAGTGAGACGGTTGAAAAATGTTAGTCTTTTCGTTTAATTGTGGGTCACTGCAGACTGTCATTAGTCTATCCGCCTGATTGCCGTTGCCATTCGTTTTTTATTCCATTCTTTAAACCATTCGTTTTCCCAGACTTCACCCAGAAATATTGCGGAACGCCTCCTTGTCCTCTGCTAGACACTTTTTGGACAATTTCTTTTATCAATTTTTGCGAATCTTTAAAAGGGAACCCGTCGGTAACGGACGGACGGACGGACAGACCGTTTCGAAATACGTATCTTCTGTATATGAACTCGCCGCGCGGCGCCCGACGGAGCAGGTATGTAGTGTCAATCGCAAAAGTAGCGTTCGCGAAGGAAGAAATGCTGCAATGCACTACTTTATTGCGATCTGCTATACGCGCTCCAATAGTCTTGTATCGATCGATGGTCCTCCTCCATATGTACCTACAGTGACAATGGCTCAAACGGCACAACAAAATGAATCTCTTCAGGAATGCAGTTTCACGGCCTTGACCGTGATGACAAGGGGAGTCCGTTGGTGTTGCTCTGCTGGATGAGACAGGATACATGCAGCTGAGCTCCATCAACACGTGTAGAAGCCTGTCGTCACGTCCTGTCCTTGATACCCTTGTGCGCCCCGACCACCCAGGTTGTTGTTGTTGGATTACGGGCAATGCTAGGAGGCCGTCAATGGCCCATATACATAGTATACCCATCTCCATGACGCCTTCCCGTCTAGAGCCTCATTAGCAAAGACATTGGGGTAAACGCCACTTGTAGGGCAGCGACAGCACGAGAAAATCCATTGAGATGGAAGTCCTCGATCTTGGGGGACCACCCAGGTGGCCAACGTTTCCTGTGTTCCCTCACTGTCGTCCTCAGCGCCCTGGACCCGATTTGCGGCGTGATTGATTTGTGATGATGCAGAGATTCGACGTCCAATCCATTCCAAAACGCTGAAATTTCGCTTAAAAGACAACAAATTCAATAAAGATCAAGTGCCTTTCAAAACGTTTGTGTTTTGCAGCACCTTCAACTATTTTCCCAACGCAGTGCTTTTTTTCGTAAGTTGGTTGGTTCAAGCCCGTGTTGGTGCAAGTGTCAGGTCAATCGCGCTTGGCGTTCGCGAGCGGCGATTTGAAAAATGGCAAAGAAAAAGGAAACAAAATTTAAGCCACTGAAGAACCCAGCGGGTTCTTCAGCGCAGCGGGTGGGGAAGTCCCAAGGAGTGTCCCAAGGAGTGTGATGCCCAGGGTTTTTCAAACTTCAGTTTTCAGGTCAACGACGGACAACGCGCCGAAGTCTTGCCGGACGATAGAGAACGCGTCGCTGTTGCAGATTCGAAACCTCAGAAAATCGTGTACGGATTCAAGGACGAGCAGCGGAGGCTATGGCGCGGAAAAGTCGATGAGAGCGCGCTGGGATTTCAAGAAAATGGCGCGAGTCGACACGTCAAGTTGGGAGCGTCACAGAAGTCAAGGATGAAGATGGCGTCTGGTGAAAGGCGACAACCCGTGGACAGAAGTATCAAGTCGAAGATCGCGCAGCGCGGAGTGGCCAAGACATCCTCTCCACAAGACGTATACTGTCGGCGCTGGCATCATCGCTTTAAGGGCCTTTCAGGAACTAGGTACGACGGACGACAACGTGTATCGACCTGGCTCAGATGAACGACGGCAGCAGCGGAGTTGTTTCAGGAACCTTTCAAGGGACGATCGGATTCGAGAGCAAGGCGGATCGGTCGAGGACATAGCGTGGCGAGCAGAAGAAGCTCTTATTGAAGTTCTCGGCGCACAAGTCAACGGCTGCATCTCTTCTCAAAATCCGGAGCGTGTTGGAGTGGAGCCGAGCTGCTGGAAGAATTGCAGGAAGGATTCCCGGAAACGCCCCTGAATTGTGACATTCCGATCTGCCCTTTATCTGTGTTCATTCTGTTATCTCGGAGAGTTTTGTCGGAGTCCTGTTGAGTTGTGTCTTTTGAGGTTTAATAAAGAGAAATATCCTTAAGAAGAGTGTTTGTGGAGAAGAAGTGTGGCGAGCGAACCTACAACAAGGCGGTCGCAAGGACCCGCGCCAACACACGCTGACGCCTGAACGTCAGGAAGGCGACGACGGCACGGCAGGTGTTTCGATGATTCAACCCGACAACAGGTCTACCAGCGGGTCTGACGACGCCGGCTCGGCGGGCAGGTTCGACAGCAGAGAGGCCGTCCGCATCGAAGCAGTGCATTGCGAAGTCGACGGCGACTTCGGCGAGCAGGCTAAGCAGTCTGCTCCACCCATCAAGCGCGAGGAGCAAGCCGTCGTGGCTCCGACAAAGGACGGCAAAGCAGCTGATGATGGCGGACTCGTACCGTAGGTCCCGCACCGCACATTCCGCTGTTGATTGGCGGCGTGCCACTGGTTGGCTTGCTCGACACAGGATCCGTGATCTCAGTGATCCGCGCCGACCATCTGGACGCGGTGTTCCAGCGCGTCGGCAAGAAGAAGGCGCTGCAAATGATCAGTCAGATCGAAATGGCAACCGACGCACATTTTCACACAGTTAAGCACACAATCAAGCTGAGTCGGAAAGTCCGAGTGGAAGTACAGCTTGGCAGCACGACGCGCACCTGCGAGCTGTTCATTGATGAGACGAACAGCATGGCTCTTCCACTGGTCGTCGGCACCAGCGTTCTGTCCTCGTTCGACTGTCGCGTGACCTTCCAGCACAGCGACTACCACTGGACGTTCTCCGCGACGGGACTGAAAGAGCCGCGCGTCATCGAGCAGTTCAAAGGGCGGCGAACGAGGGCCAGAATGAAACTGGAAGAACGCCCGCCGCGCCCACCAGCGGTCATGGCCAAGAATCGACGCGACGCGGCGCAACCGCCGGCGGAAGTCAGACGCGACGACACACGCGCGACGATCGGCTCCATGCAGCAGCGACCTGAGCCGGGAGAGCGCTGGATTCACCAGCGCGCGCACTGTCCACTCCGCCCACCGAGTGGGCGCAGCAACCAGCGCCGACGCAGCCTAGAAGAGGCGACGGCGACACGGACGCGACGGAAACTGACACCAACAGACGAAGCAATGCTTACCTGGCAAAGAACGGCGACGCAGCAGCGGCGACTAACATGTCAGTCGCGACGGCCGTCCAGAAAGAATCCGTGAAAGTCGACTCGCTGCGCCGCACCGACAACGACAAGAACCTGAAAGTCGGCCCGCCGGGTCGCACCAACTGCGGTCGGATCCAACAACCCGACCCGCGGGGTCACAGTGGCCGACGCGGCCACGAGGCAAGGCGCCGGAGCGCGCACCGACGCCGGCGCGACCGCTCTTCATCGCGCACACACTGGCGCTCCAGCGGGCATCAGCGAAGCAAGACGATGGGCAGGAACGAGCGCGGCGACCACTACAGCGTGCAGCGAACGAACGGCGACGGACGGCAGGCGAGTGCTCCCTGGCGACGCGCCCCACGGCCGCGCGTTCGCCTGAAAGCGCTCGACGACTACGCGACCCCTCTCAAGAGCGGCTTCGGCAGCGACCTACCGGCGGCGACGGTCGGCGGCCGCAACTACTTCGCGATCTCGTCCGGTGGTTGACGCGTCTTCTCGCCGACGAAGACCCGCCACCCGACCTTCTTCTATGGCGACCGACAGCGGTAGCGTGAGCGTCAACATTGATATTTTGAATTTTCGCACGCTTGCGCTTATTTTTATATATTTGTACGCCCCCCCCCCTCGGTCGTGTGTCCTCTTCGTGTACGGTACCCTCGCCGACCTTTCCCTGCGACGCCTTTGCGCCTTTTCCTCCCCACCCCCAGAGCGCGCGTGAGGTTGTATTAGAGTAGAAGACGGCAGCGCGGTCGCCTCTAGCGAGTGCCGTCTAAGAAGAGGCGCGTGAGGTGATTGTACTTGGGTTGCAGTAGGTAAATCCGGTGACGAAGCGCAATTTCGAATCTATTCGGTTTCGTACGGTAACGTCGCGCGTTCGCGGCAGTCGACGCTACTCGTCTCTCGTCAGTATTGTTTTCGTAGTTTGCTTGGTTTCGTCGTTCGGCTCGAAGAAGCCTTGACCGTCGCCACACGAACGACCGCTCGCTCGCACGAACGGCGGCTCACTGCGGTGAGCGCCGGCGACAACGTTCTCGTCCGCTACGACCTTCGCGTAGGCAGATCAGCAGACAGAGGCGCGGATCGGAGGCAGAAGCAGAGGAAGTAGAGCGGAGGGGCACGGGTCCCCTTAGTTTCAAGGTCCCCTTTATTTGCTGCGTTATGACAGATTCAGAATGCTCATGAAATTCCGCATCTTTTGGGATAGAAATCACGCACAATCATGCGGCTGTTGCCGTTTGCACGCCAAACATCCATACGGTTTCGGTGCTGCGTACTTGCTGCTTGACTATTAGGCTGACCATTATTACTCCACAATGGGCGAGCGAGCGAACACGAGGGTGGGGGGGGGGTCAGTTGCCGACGCACGCACGAACGAGAAAAACGAGTGAAAGAACACGGGACACCGCGATCCGATCCTCTCTTCCAGTCTCCTATCCGTCCTCGTGCTATTCGGGTGTGTCCGTTCCATCGTCGGCATTCCGCAATGGGCGGGGAGCGAAGGGGTGTGGGCGTGGGGGCGGGGGTCAGTTGCCGACACGCACGCACGCACGCACGCACGCGCATACACCAATTAATGAGCTACTCAATGAGCTACCAATTAATGAGCTACCAATTAATGAGCCCTCTTTCGCAGCGGAAAAAAGGGAAAAATCGATACTGCCTTTGTTAGTGTGTAGAGGAGCAAATCCAACATGGCGCCCATTCCGCCATGCGCCAAATGCGGAAAATCTCCCAGATACTGCAAGTGTGAAAAAGAAAATCCCGACCCCTTCTCTGCTCCCTCTGGCACGCCGACCTCCTTCTCCGCCTACGACCAGCAGTTCAAAAATTTTCTGGCGTCAATGGAAGAGAAAATGTCCGAAATTATCGGATCAGTAGTGAGCAAAACTTTGCAAGGAAAATTCGAAGAAAAAATTGGAAGCCTGCTGGACGCGCTGATCGACGCTGCCTTAGAGAAGCGTCTGCAGGAGACGAACCGTCTGATTGTCGATCTCAAAGAGGAGAACAAAAAACTGACCGACCGGATAGAGGCGATAGAGAAGCAGATGGGCGATGGCGGCGGCAACGGCTACGGCGCTCCGCCCAAGCAGCTACTCATGGACCCATCGTTTAAGTCCAGCATCATGCACCTAATTAACGAGGAAAAGGAAAAAGAGAAAAAGCGACTCAACCTCGTTGTTGTCGGCCTGCCCGAACCGACGCCTGGGGCGTCTGACGCCCCCGCGCAAGACGACCTCTCTCAAATCCGTCGCGTAGCCAATGGCATGGGCATCCCCAGCGACGCGATCGTCGACGCCTTTCGACATGGTCGAACGCAACAGGACAGACCGCGAATTCTCAAACTGGTCTTTGGCAATGACAACAACAGATTTCGCTTTCTCTCTGGCTTGCGCGGTTTTCTACAAGAGCAGAATGGAGGCGGAAATCCCCCATACTTTGTGAGGCCTGACCTCACCATGGCTGAACTCGAGAGACAACGCGAGCTCAACAAAATCCGAATCCAGCGCAAAGAGGCCGGTGAGGACGTTGTGATCTTTCGAGGGGAAGTTATGCTGCGCTCTGAGCGTGATGCAAAGAAGCTAAGAAGACAGCAGGCAGGTAGACCGTCAAACTAGGAGTGAATAGTGGTAATGCTCCCAGTGCATACAACTATGAATCCTCTGAGTTAGATGCGTCAAATGCTCCCTGCTACCCCCTCAAGTTCTACTGCCTCAATGCACAATCACTGACACGTGGGTCAAAGATAACTGAGCTGGCTGCCTTTCTCGAGAGCGAATTTTCTGGGTGGGTCGTGTGCATGTGTGAGACCTGGTTGGATTCTACCTACCCATCAACCTTATTTGGAAATTCCCACACAATTTACAGGGCAGACCGTGTTGGCAGACTGGGAGGAGGTTGCCTAATTGGAGTACCCAACCAAATACGCTCTACCCCCTGCAAAATTGCACCTATCTCCCCTCACTTTGAAGCTGTAACTGTGGACCTGTACCTCAAAAACACTCGTTTGCGTTTAGTTCAAGTGTATCGTCCCCCCAGTTCAGAGGAATCTATGGACCTTATAAATTGTCTTGATGACTGGCTCTCAGTTTCCCACCCAGTAATCCTTGTAGGTGACTTCAACCTGCCGTCAGTGTGCTGGTCAAATATCAGTCTAGCTCCAAATGCGCGAAGGAGTGAAAAAGAAGTATTCAACTTTCTTGCTTCCTATGGTCTCTCTCAGCATGTAGACAGCCCAACCAGGTTAGATAACATCTTAGATTTGGTATTCTCCACCAGTCCTGATGTAGTAGACTCTATTGAAGTTGAGCATCCCTGCATAAATTCAGACCATAAGGCTGTAGTGTTCTGTGTGCCACTTAGTTTAACAGTGTTGCCTGCCCCGACTCGTCATATAAAAAACTACAGGCTAGCAAACTATCCCCAGATGGAATTATATCTAAGCCATGTAGACTGGACCCTCCATTTCGATTCCTGTGGAAACATTGACCAAATGTGGGACATATTTAAAGCAGTCATTAATGAAGCCATTGCTCAATTTGTACCCATTTCCCAAGTCAAGTCAAACCAATCCAGACTGCCAAAAACCACTCTCAAGCTCATTAGAAAGCAAAAATCCCTGCACTTGAAATACAAGACAACTAAATCAATGGTTGATTTCATAAAATGGAAAAAATCCAATGCAGCAGCAAAAAAAGCTATTCAGAGTCATGCTGATTTGACCGAATCACAGCTGGCAAATAACCACAACACTAGAAAATTTTGGCAGTATGTCTCTTCTCGAACAAAAGTCAAACCCTCCATTCCATCACTTATAAGCCCAGATGGCTCAATATATCACTCTGACTTGGAAAAGGCAAATACATTTAATGAGCAATTTTCATCAGTATTCACTACTGATAATGGCATTGACATTGACCTACAGCCTGCTGCTAGTCCATGTATGAATGACCCCATTTTTGAACCCTATGATGTCTACTGTGCAATGCTCAAATTACCAACTAAGTTCTCTGCAGGGGTGGATGAAATACCACAGTTCCTACTCAAAAAACTATCCACTGTTTTATCTGGCCCATTAAGCCAACTGTTCAGGTTCTCAATGGCAACTGCGCAATTACCATCTGAATGGGTACATGCAAACATCACTCCTGTGTTCAAAAAGGGCAACAAATCTGATCCATTAAACTATCGACCCATCAGTATCACTAGTACTGTGTGTCGCTTATTTGAAAAGATGATCAAAGCTCAATTGAGTAAACATCTAAGTAAACACAACATTATTTCAACCAAGCAACATGGATTTCTGGCAAAACATAATACAGTCACACAATTATTGAGTAGTTTGAATGATTGGACTACTGACCTAGACCTTGGGCAACCAGTAGACGTCATCTATTTGGACATTGCCAAAGCATTCGACACAGTTAGTCACAACAAGTTGCTTTCTAAATTGAGCTGCTACAACCTTTCACCGAGGCTAATCAACTGGGTTCGAAGTTGGCTTTCTCAGCGTTTTCAAAGGGTTCGCCTCAACGAGCAATACTCAAATTATCTCCCTGTGACCAGTGGGGTTCCTCAAGGGTCAGTACTGGGCCCGATTCTATTCCTCCTATATATAAACGACCTACCCACTGCCATTGATACCAGGGTTGGGCTCAAGATGTTTGCTGATGACTGCAAGCTTTACTTTCGCTGCAAAACAGTGCCCGATCAAAAGATATTACAGTCTGCACTTGATGGTGTGATGCAATGGTGTGAGAAAAACCAACTGCTATTAGCAGTTCACAAGTGCCAGGTCACTCATTTAGGCATTCGCAACAATCCCAAAGCAATCTATCGCCTAGGAGATCTGGAGTTAGCCGAATGCAATGCTATGCGTGATCTTGGAGTTATAATGAGCCCAAATCTTCGCTTCTCTGACCATTGCAACCATATAGTGCGTTCAGCTGGCGTGAGAACCAGTATGATCCTGAACTGTTTCAAAACGAAAGACCCACGCATACTGAAGAAGCTGTATGTTGCATATGTACGTAGCCTATGTGAGTATGCATCCCCTGTCTGGAACAATGCAATGGTAGGCAATACGCACCATATTGAATCTATCCAACGTAGGTTCACCAAAAGGGTAAGTAACTTGCAATCACTACCATATATGGAGCGCTGTCGCACACTGGGAATAGATACCCTCGAACTGCGTCGACTAAAGGCTGATTTAACTCTTGTATATCAAATTATACACAAGCAATGTGCCCTTAAATTTGAAGACTATTTTCAGCTTGCTGATGGCCCCAATACCCGTGGACATCAATTCAAACTATATGTCCCTGCACACCGGACCCTATATAAATCAAATTTCTTTTCACACCGCATTATTGCCGCCTGGAATTCCCTTTCTGTTGACACGGTCAGTGCTCCTTCTACCGCTAGCTTTAAAAGGCGTCTCGAAAACGATTCGAACATTGAACAGTTTTTACAGGTCAGATTATAAAAACCTACTGTAGGTAATCTGACCTCGGTCTCGCCCACGCACAGTCACATGCACAGACTACTCGCTCTCGGAGGGTTGTTCAACTCAGCTGTTTCTGACTACCTGACAGTACGTAGCATTGAGCTACATGGCGACTCTGTCCCCCCCATACACAATAATTGGCCATATTTAAACTTAAAATAGTGATGCAGATTTGTAAGCGATGATATGGTGTAGTCAGTCGTGAGTTGTCGCCCCCTCCTTCCGTGATGGCACTTGGGTGTCTCCGCTGCGCTGTACTGTGTTGCACTGTGGGTGCCGCGTTACCGAAAATAAATAAATAAATAAAATAAATAAATAAATACTTTGTACGGGATTACCATGTTCATTTGCATAATATGACAATTCAACCCATCCATAACAATCTTGACGTAGAATGCATTCCATCCTGTACGTGAAGCCGTTTATCAGGGTCAGCGAGTCAGCAACTGACTTGGCGATTGAATAAAACTTGGCATGCGCAGCAAGGTGGTGTAGCATTTGGTCATGCAACAACAGTGCATTTTGCAATGCAACAAAGGAGACAATAACGGGACGTCGTATCATTGAAGCTTGTGCGGCGATTTCACCGATTCCAAAGGAATCGGTACTGCTAAAGAATTCCAGGAAGTACACACCCGTCCAATCTGTGCAGAAGCACAGAAATTTTGAATAAATACCAAAAAATTCAAATGAAGTGCTTTTTGAAACGAGCTTGTTTAGGTGATTACAGTTCAAAGTACCTGGAATGTCATTCATTAATGGGCGTACCGTAGCTGTGTACACACCACTTCTACATTACTACTGCTTGATTTGTGTCCCTGTATAACGCAAATCTTATGGCACTTCTTGCCCCGAGGGCACTATTGGAGGGGGGGGGGCTTCTATTGAAAGAGTTACGGTATATCCCATAAAAGTTATGAACCATTTGAAAGCGCAGATACGAAGAAACGTTTCACAATTGGAAGAAAATGCCTATGCTCGCGTTTTGTTGCACTGATCGGAGAATCTGGAAGTGAGTAGTTACTTATCCTAAATCCTCCAAAGAACAGACCCCCTTCAATGAACCCCCCCCCGCCCCCTCCAATGAACGCGCAGGGTAGAGGGTAGGTTGAAAAAATAAACGCCCACTCTCCAATGAACGCACATGGGCGTGCTTTGGAACAGTTAGGCAATGATATGCTTATCAAAACAGGTATTGCCACGCTGTTTTCTACGTTTGGGTCCTGTATATTGCCTTGCGCACTAGAACAGCTATTGTTTTACACCAATAACCGTACAATTTTCATGCTTAACTATCGATTATTGGGCCTGTCTGTGCAGCATTGTTGCAATGCCATTTACTGGTTAAATTTATGATCCCCCTCCAATAATCGCCCCCCCCCTCCAGTGAACGCCCAGGGTAGAGGGTGAGTTGAAAAAATGAACGCCCAGACCGTTCATTGGGGGATTTACGGTATCCTATGCTCCTTCTGTCTGGTAATGGCTGTTCAATTTCATTTTGGAGTTCTCTCTGAGGGCTGCATTCATACATGTAACTGGGGGAGAGGGGTGATCAAGTTTTTCTATCTGTTATAAAAGTTTGTGAAAGTTTTCTACCTTTCAGTGTGCTTTTTTACCCTAGACCGTCCGTTATTTACCGTAAACCCTATAATTAGCCCCCCCCTCCTATAATAATACACCCTCCCAAGACCACTTTGAGTTAATTAGCCCCCCCTATAATTACACCCCCTCCCTAAATGGTACCATCGTCTGAAAGGCACATGTTTCCATGTCTGGGTGTATGTATGGTCGCGTATGTGTGTGTATGTACACGTATGTGTATGTGAGACTGTGTGAGAGTGTGTTAGAGTGTACCAACGTGTGTGCACAGCGCCTTTTTCCGTTAAAAATCGCCTCCACGCGCCTTTTCCCCCACACATCTTCCCACTCATCGACACTTCCAGTTTATAAGCCCCCCCTATAATTAGCCCCCCCTCCTATAATTATACACCCTCCTAGAGCTCGAACGAAAAAATTAGCCCCCGGGGGGCTAATTATAGGGTTTACGGTATGCTCTATTTTGTGCCAAAAGTACCTATATTTAGACCTTTTCTCTGTCCATTTCTTCGCTCCTGGCACCCCCGCCCCAACATTTCTTAGCCCCCTACCCATCTCCCCCCCCCCCCTCCCCTCCTCTCCACTCCCATCCAAAAACCGGACACCGTACATCGGTTCGGTTCGGTTTTATTTGGCCAATCCCAACACATCCCAAGGGACGTAGACAACGCGAAGCATTGGGGAAAGTCCAAGGACGACATGGGCACAGCGATAGCAATAAAACAAAATACAAACTACAGGCCTCCAATCACCGCACTCGCATCCCTAAACAAGTTTCTACGCTCTAGAAATGCAGAAAATTCATCACTTTTGAGGTAGATCACGAAGGTTTTGAACCTAGAAGTCACAATCTCATCCGGAAGGAGATTCCAAGCTGATGTAGCGCTATACAGGAATTGGTTACGAACCGCGACAGTACGCGCCATTAGTTCGACAGCATGTACATTTGACAACCGGCGACTACGACGATTCTCAGAGTGGATGAGGTAGCCGCCGGGAAGGTAATGCATCCGCCAGTACAATTTGTAGAATAGCGACAAGCGAAGTATTAGCGCGCGACGCCACAGGGACTGCCATTCCAAGCTGTCCAGCAGCTCGGTGTAGTGGCTTGGTGGGCACGTAGCGGTCGGTGCTCTTCCACATGTAGTAGTACTCCATGATATCCCCACAGCCCTTCCACGGCAACTGCAATCATGACCAATCATGACACGCGTACGGTCATTATTCGAATCATACGGTAATTTTGGCAGCAGTGCGTGCGTCATGCGTGCGTGCGTGCGTGCGTGCCGGTGCGTGCTGGTGCGTGTGTGCGTGCGGCGTGTGTGTGTGTGCGTGTGCGTGCTTGCCCGTGCGTGCCGGTGCGTGCGTGCGTGCTGGTGCGTGCCGGTGCGTGCGTGCGTGCGTGCTTGCCGCTGCGTGCGTGCGTGCTTGCCGGTGCGTGCGTGCTGGTGCGTGCTGGCGCGTGCGTGTGTGTGTGTGTGTGTGTCTGTGTGTGCGTGCTTGCCCATGCGTGCGTGCCGGTGCGTGCGTGCGTGCTTGCTGGCGCGTGCGTGCGCGTCGGTGCGTGCCGGTGCGTGCGGCGTGCGTGCGTGTGTGCGTGCTTGCCCGTGCGTGCGTGCCGGTGCGTGCGTGCGTGCGTGCTTGCTGGCGCGTGCGTGCGCGTCGGTGCGCGCCGGTGCGTGCGTGCTTGCTGGCGCGTGCGTGCGCGTCGGTGCGTGCCGGTGCGTGCGGCGTGCGTGCGTGTGTGTGCGTGCTTGCCCGTGCGTGCGTGCCGGTGCGTGCGTGCTTGCCGCTGCGTGCGTGCGTGCTTGCCGGTGCGTGCGTGCGTGCGTGCTGGTGCATGCTGGCGCGTGTGTGCGTGCGTGCGTGCCGGTGCGTGCCGGCGCGTGCGTGCCGGTGTGTGCGTGCGTGCGTGCGTGCGTGCGTGCGTGCGTGCGCGCGTGCGTGCCGGTGCGTGCTGGTGCGTGTGTGCGTGCGGCGTGTGTGTGTGTGTGTGTGTGCGTGCTTGCCCGTGCGTGCCGGTGCGTGCGTGCGTGCTGGTGCGTGCCGGTGCGTGCGTGCGTGCGTGCTTGCCGCTGCGTGCGTGCGTGCTTGCCGGTGCGTGCGTGCTGGTGCGTGCTGGCGCGTGCGTGTGTGTGTGTGTGTCTGTGTGTCTGTGTGTGCGTGCTTGCCCATGCGTGCGTGCCGGTGCGTGCGTGCGTGCTTGCTGGCGCGTGCGTGCGCGTCGGTGCGTGCCGGTGCGTGCGGCGTGCGTGCGTGTGTGTGTGCGTGCTTGCCCGTGCGTGCGTGCCGGTGCGTGCGTGCGTGCGTGCTTGCTGGCGCGTGCGTGCGCGTCGGTACGCGCCGGTGCGTGCGTGCTTGCTGGCGCGTGCGTGCGCGTCGGTGCGTGCCGGTGCGTGCGACGTGCGTGCGTGTGTGTGCGTGCTTGCCCGTGCGTGCGTGCGTGCCGGTGCGTGCGTGCGTGCGTGCAAATGCGTGATTGCGCGTGCGTGTCCGCGCACCCACCAATTCCTGTCGGATGTCGTTAAAGTCCTTGCCGTACTTCTCAATTCCCTCCTCAAAGAGATTCGCCTCCGCCGCCGACCACTCCTCAATCTGATCTCTGAAATGCAGAAATGCTGAAATTTTTTGTTTTGGTGTGTCTGATTTATTTTTATTTAGAAGCTCGCATAAATAAATAGCTTCGTCAATTTCATTGTAAGGTTGAAAAGGTTGAATTAAATCCAAATGGAATCCGCGAAAATTAAAAATATTGCGTGTGAATCATTCGCGGCCCAGTAAAATGCGCGCAATTCTAAAGCGAAATTCGTTAGAGAACGTTCACTCTCACTATCGTTTTGCACTAAACTTTAGACGATTCAGCGCAAAAACGCATTGCTGCATAGTTGGCTGATCTAATAAAATTAAAAAAAAGTTGGCCAAATGAGAAGATTGGAAAACAATAAAATATTTCCTCGATAATTCACAAACAAAATCAACTCTGGCATTTCCCCCCAAACCTCAAAAATGTTTCAACCAGTCAATATAAAGTAGGCACGAGGCAAGTATCGAACAGTGTTATCAATGTAGACCAAGTGAAAATCTCTTGGGAAAATTCTGGGGGGTGGGGGGGGGGTAAAAAAATTTGCCCCCCCCCCCAGTTACAGGTATGGTCCCACCTGGCGACGATGAGAAACTGATCGATGTCGCGGTCGGAGAGCTGGTGGTAGGGGTGGAAGAGGAGCGTCTCCATCTCCTCCTGGCTCTTGACCTGCTCCTCGCCCCCCTGCTGGTAGCCCTCCCCCAAGAAGGGCTCCCTGCCGACCCCCTCGGCAGTGCCTAGCAGCAGGGGGGGCACTGTGCCTGGTATTTGTCGCCCACTCGTATCTCTCCCTTGTCCGCGAGCAGCGACCGCCGCTCGGGATCGTAGACGAGAGAGTGGAAGAAGGCGTCCTGCAAAGAGAGGAGGGCAGAATAAGGGCATGAGGGTGCCAGTGCGTGCGTGCGTGCGCGCACTCGCTTGCCGAAAAACGGGAAAAGCGTCGCAGAGCAGAGAGGCATGCCATACCAACAAGGAAAAGAATACACTTGCTATATAGAAAGACTTGAAACGTTTCGGACGCATATCAATGTGTGTGCGTGCGTGCGTGCGTGTGTGTGTGTGTGTGTGCGTGGTGTGCGTGCATGCGTGCGTGCGCGCGCGTGCGTGCGTGTCAGTGCGGGCATGAAACTATTGTGCCTGGAAGACGATTAACGAAAATGCAGTTTGGAAGCTAATAAAGCTCTAAGAAATGTTACAAACAAGGATTAAAACTCGGCCAAAACTTCTTTAATGCGCTAACTTCTCGAGAACGCGTTGGACGAACGGCACGTGAACAGCGCCTGTGTTTGACTCGTACGAGTTGGCGCGATGGGTGTGGTAGCGACGGTCAAGCGACGAGCGAGACTGACGCACCAGTGATCTCGGAGCACGCGCCGACTGGCGGCTCGATCAAAATCGTCGTGAGCAGCAGTGCCAACATGCTCCAGCCCAGTCGGCGGTGTTTCCTCTGCGGCCATTGTTTCTGCCAAAGAACACACAATTCAGTCATTCAGTTCAGATACCCCACAGCCAGCCAGCCAGCAATTGCACAACGCCCAGGAGAAGGTCAAATTGTTTCATCGCAGTTTATCCAAAGAAGTCAAGTGTTGGCCCTGTCATCGGCATTTGCTTTGTTTGTACTATTTTCAATAAACAATAGTGAGTTGCGATAAAACGCAGTGCCGCAGGCGAAAATTTTATTAGTTCTTCTCCCCCCTTCTGGATCCCCCTTCTGGATCCGTTAGTGTCCGCTCCTGCAGTGTGGCGTTGTCGAAATAAGCTTCATTTATGGGGCCCTTCCCTAGAATTTGTTCACAATAGTGTTCAACCGTCCTCCATGGACTCTCCCCCCCCCCCAGTTCCAACTTCCAATGTAAAATTATAACTCTCTAGTGCACCACTATTCACTCGAAAATAATTGTCGAATTTCCGAAGTCCATGCACCTCTCCCAGGTCGAATCTGGGTCCGAATATCAAATTCTGGGGGGGGGGGTGTCTGGAGCAAAAAGTGGTGGGGGTAGCCGCCCATTTTTTTGAGTTATACTGGTACTTTTTGGTCCAAAATCTGTATAAATATGGTCTAAACAGTGTTACTTAGCTGTTTTATGGTCATATGACACTGAAAAGCACTGAAATACACCAGGACGGGCAGGGCGCCGCCGAAGCAGTTGTCCAAGATCGCGTTGTACTGGGAGGCGAGCAGCTCGCGGCGGTCCACCGCGCCCGGCTTGGGCTGCACGCACTTGTGCGACTTTGGCATGCACGTGCGTGGGTGTTGCCTTCAGTGTTATATCACCATAAAACAGCTAAATAACACTGTTTAGACCCTATTTATATCCATTTTTGACCAAAAAGTACAAGTATAACTCAAAGAATGGGCCAGCTACCTCCCCCCACTTTTTGCTACAGACACCCCCCCCCCCCGAATTCGGCCATTTACCCCACCCCCACAACAAAAACAAAAAGAAACAAAAACAACAAGATGCGTGCATCGACAGGATGATAACGCATAGAGTTACGTACCACGATAACTACGGAGTGCTTTATGAACAAGCGACAAGTACACACTATCCAAAGTCAGAACTGCAACCCGCCCCCAAGATAAGCTATAGGCATACCTGTAACCGGGTCTGGGAGAGGGGGGGGGGGTAAATGGCCGAATTCTGGGAGGGGGTGTCTGGGTCAAAAAAGTGGGGGGGGGGGGTAGCTGGCCATTCTTTGAGTTATAGGTGGCAATTCGAGAGGAGAGAGGTTTGGAAAAGAAAGTAGCACCCACACTATCGCCACCAGTGATTTGGGCAGTGGCGTATCCAGGGGATGGCCGTGGGGGCGCTTGCCCTCCCCCGCGGTCAGAGCGCACTCTGGGGGGGGGGGTGTGGGGGGGGGTAAGCAGATTTGAAGGGGGAGGGGGTGTCAGAGGGTTAAAAAGTGTACTTAAATGTCAAAAAGAAGCACTTTTTGGTCAAAAATGGGTTAAAATAGGCTATTAAGGAAAAATTTGCAGGGGGCTGCAAAAAAGGAGAATATGTGACACTCTATTGTTGAAGTCCAGTTTGAAAAGAAGTGGTATTAAGGCATATAGCCACACTGATTTCATGGGCATGTGCTTATTTCTTGCATTTCAATCTATGTAAATGTCAGCCAGTTCCAGTCGCCATTATTTTCGCTGCACATTTCCATTGCGGGTGAACACAGCAAACGCCGAATATGTGACGTGTTGCTGCATGAGGTTTAGATTTTATACATGGTTTGTTCAAACTGAAGTTGATCAGCTACAATGTGGAAGTGGCCAGAAATCAGTGGGGCATGCCTAAATTCCGCTCCTTTTCAAACTGGACTTCACCACACGAGCGTCACATATTCACCTTTTTTGCAGCCACCTGCAAATTTTTCCTTAATACAGTGTTTTTTCAAAAGATGAGCGGGTTTCTGTAATTCAATGCTTGCAAGCATGCACGCACGCACGAATGCACGCCCGCATGCTCGCACGCTCGCACGCACGCACGCACATACGCACACACACATTCACTGACGTAGGTTCACACACAATGCACCTGTGACTGAACCGAACAAGGCAAAATTGAAGTAAAGCAAAGTACCAACAGCCTAGCAGACATACATGCGAGCATGCACATGCAGTTGTGCTATATTGCTGCGTCAGAGCATGGTGATGTAAAGTATGGAAATGATCACCATAACCAGGCGGTCAACTTTTGTGTGTTTGCCAAAGTGATCGGACTGACCCACATCAAGTTTCTTGCGAAGCAGCCCATTTGTTGGTGTGCGTGCGTGCGTGCACATCTGTAGTGCCATATCGGTTCGTCGGAGCATAGCGGTGTAAAGAATCAAAATGATCTGCACGTGCAGGCGATCAACTTTTGTGTTTTGGCCAAAGTGATCCAACCTACCCATATCGATATTTATTGATTATCCCGGAAGTGAAAATATTTTGGTGCGTCGGATCGTGTTGACTTCAAGGAATGAAATGTTCTACATCGAAGGGCGATCAACTTTATTATTGATGTTTAGGCCATCCGACCTAACCACACCGAAATATCGCCAATTTCCGCTATCGATATAAGGGGGGGAGGTATTTTGGTGCGTCCAATTTGGTCCAATTGTTGAAAGTAACACAAGTCATGTCATGGTGACCAACTTTCTCCTTTATAGCGAAGCGCTGCGATGTACCGTTAAAGCGCCTATAGGGCACAAAATTTGTGACCCATTTCCAAGAAAATCAATCGATAATCGGATAAAATCGGCAATATCTCGAGATTGGTACGAAGTACACACAAATCCTTTGGCATGCAACATTGCGATCACTAGCCGGCTACACATACCAAGTTTCATCGCGATAGGCCCTGGCGTTCGCGAGCGGCGCTCCAAAAACCTGGCAGAGAACATGAAAAAAAAAGCCGCAAAATTGGAACATTTTTGGAACTATTGTCCCATTACAGTAAAGCAAGGAAACGCGTTATGGCGCATTCGATGCCCCAGAAGAAGGCGGTTCATTTGCGCCATAACGCGTCGAAATCCGTTCAGGCAATCAAAAGTTATAGGCGATCGAAATTTCAAAAACCCGCATTGAGAAGTGGTCACATATTAGGGTTGTACGCTGACGCGTACACCCTGATAAATATACCTTAGTAGAGGGTGTTTCAGAGCTGTTGTGATCCACAAAAGCATTGAATGGGCATACAAATACATAAACAGCTTGCTTTACACCCACAGGTGCACAACAATGTACAAGGGTATGTACAATGTACAACATATATACCACACAGGGAATGTGGTGGCATGTACCTATGCCCATATTCTATGCTTAAACGCATAAATGGCCATACAAATGATCGCCACGCCACGCCACGCGCTTCTCGGGGGGAATATAGAAGCGCTCGCGGTGCACCACCACGAGATCTTCTGGCGGAAGCGTTGTCGCTGGCAACTCAATCTGAACTATCGTGGTATCAAGCACACATTTTGGTTCACAATTTCTACATTCTGGACATGTACTGTCCTCCCCCGTCCACTTTTGGCTCCGCTCCACCTTGAAGTTGAAGGGCCAATTACCCCCCCCCCCCCTAATCGAGTCATTTCTCAGTAGTCAGAGTATCAGCACCTTGCACGCCACGCACTCCTTGTGCTTGTGGCCCAGTTGACGCCATTCGGCAAGGAGGTAGAAGCGAAACTTCTCTCCATTGTGAAACGGTTCCGAGAACACCATTGGCTGAGGAGAGCGGATTCGCTCGAGCTGCTCTCGGGTCGGCAAGTCTAGCGAACCAGCTTTTGGTAGCGGAACCTACAAACGTAAGTGACCAGGCAGCGGTGCAGTCCATAAGACAACGGAAATTAAAAAGTGCCGCCATTACGGTGTTGGTCAGTGCCGGGTGAGGAATGCAGCGCAGCACGGCAGTCGTCTTGGTGTTGTTCCTGCCTGTGTTCGTTTTTCGAGAACAAAGACGCACTTCTCGAAGTGATCAGCCATGGGATGTACGTACTGCGTTCCCCGCACGCGATACGTCCACTCGTCATTCCACTTCCGCTTGCGACCAACACTCGTCATGTCTATAAATTTGTAAATCTATCAATTTTACTAAGTTATTATTACTTTACTATTTTATTTATTATTTACCTATTATTAGCTTCAATATAACGTTCGAAAACAGTAACGAACCATTTGAAAAGCAACGAATGTTGTTGGTCTTGCATTGTCCCCATTTGCCATACGAGTCCACAAAGACGTCTTTGCTGTTCTTTAGAGACGAGCAGTCAACAAAAAAGGAGGCCGATTTTTTTCCCGGTTCCAGTCTATGGGGAACACTTGCCGAAAATTGAATGGCTCTCCCGTCGTCATTGCTGCCGTGCAGCAACAAAGACGCTGCCTGCTCAAAACTGTCTACAAATTCGGCCTCCGCCATTGCTTTTTGCGCGAAAATGGCCAAAAAACAATAAAAACTGCTTCTGGGCCTAGGACAAAACACGCGCTCCGCGCTCCGCGCTCGTGCGCTCTGAACAACCACACCAAAATATTTCTTCACTAAATTAGGCTTTTTCGAGGCTTAGGCCAGATATGCGAAGCTCAGGCCAGATTTTCGAGGCTTAGGCCACACATGCGAGGCTTAGGCCAGATATGCTGAGGCTTAGACCAGATATGCTATGGGTTAGGCCAGATGGGTGAAGTTATTTGACGGAACGGAACGGAACGGAATGGGCGTGGCCAACGGCGCGTTATCTAAAAGGTAGCGGGGCCTGGTCGCGCCCATTCCGTTCCGTTCCGTCTCCTTTTACTACGTAATTGGATAAGCGTGTCGGCGCGTTATGAAAGTGCGTAGGCCAACGTAAACAGTTTTTTGTCTTTCTGGTCCACGCAAAAACAATCGTGATGGGCGCGCGACGAAACGAACAGCGAAAAATTCGAGCAATCGGATTCGCAAATCACTTAAGGGCAATGGTGACAACCATACATGTAACCGGGTTTTTGAAGTGGGGGGGGGGGGGGGGTCTGAGAGACTTCTGGGGGGGGGGGGGGCGTGGGGGGGGGCTACTCAGAATTGAAGAGGGAGGGGGTCCCAGAAGGGAAAAAAAATGTTCCTAAATAGTGTCTAAATAGGCACTTTTCAGTCAAAAATAGGTCAAAATGCGTTAAAATAGGCTAGAAATAGCGTTATTTAGCTGTTTTAAGGCCAAAATACACTGAAAAGGCGAAAAGTACACTACACTGTACAATTTTAGACAAGTTGGAAAACTTCAGGAAAATTCTGGGGGGGTCTGGGGGGGGGGGCTGGTTAGGGGCCCCCCGGCTGGGGGGCCCCTAACCCCCCCCCCAACCCCCCCCCCCCAGTTACATGTATGGTGACAACACCGCGATCGGAACAGGATGTCTGGACAGAAGAAACAACCGAAAATTCGCGTTGCTACATACCCGATCACGATCAGTAAAATGATCCAACTGCAGGCGAGCCCACCAGTGCGATAAATGTAGGGCAGCCATTCTTCGCTCTCGGCCAGCAGTGGGATCGCCTTGAAAAGTGCTAGGTGATGCTCAGCTTGTGCAGTTGCTTTGTTCGAACTGCTGATAAACTCGTGCAGTTCCGTGTCAAACGTGCGGATTTTCTTGAGGTCGTCTGCCTTGTGCCGAATGTACATCGCTTCTGTTGTACCCAGGGAGATGTTGAAATAGTTCTGTACGGTGATTTGGGCGCGACCATATAGAGTTGTGTTTCCAAACACGGCGGTTTCTCCATGGTCCAGGTGTAGAGAAAAGATTGGGGCTGGGACGCGTCTAGTTTCGCTGTTGGCTTTAGGGCCGAAAGCGGTCCTAGGCGTATATCGGTAGGTCGGCAGCGTTGTGGCCACGATGTAGGAGTTCATAGCGTCTATATAGCGCACAAAGCCGTCATGGACAACTTCCGTTTCCCATCTGCAGCCCTTCTGTCCAACTGGAAGAGCGCACAGAACGTCGCGTGGAGTCTCGCCTGGTGGTCTAGGCGGACAAGCTCGGATGGCTGCAGGTCGTGGCCAGCAGTGACTTGTATTGTACACCGTGATGTGACCCAATAGCATTGCAGACAGTCAGCAGACAGCGTAAAGGACGCAATCCGAAACGAGGTGAACGGATTTCCCTCGCCATGCGGTGAGAAGTACACGACCACCGCGCCCAAGGTGTCATCGAAGTGGCACTATGACGACTGCAATGGGTAAGCAATGGCGTTCTCAGCAGAGTTTCGTCAAGAATAATTATTTGGTATTCAGCGTGCGCGTGCAAATCTGCGACGGAATTCGAACTCCCCAGACGCAGTTTGCTGCCAAGTACCCCTGGATCCTGCCGATCAATATCCGAGGCAGTGACCCATCAGTCCGTGCAGCACTCCCAGCTCAACTGCTGGTCGTGGGACGCACGTTTCGGCTTCAAAATGTGTCCCTGTTCAGCCAAGGTACACACACACTTGTCCTGAATTTTTTTTAAATGAATGGAACGATTCAATGCAGGCCACTACACGTCCATCCAATGAATTGGGCGTCACGACTACTACTACGACGGCATGGGCGGCTCGTCAAGCCGGATCGCCAAACTGCAGCCAAGCGACGTGGCAGAGAAACGGGCCCATGTCGCCGTTTACCTTCTCGTCGCGTCTAAATAAGTAATTCGATGTTTTATGTGATATGTTGTTGCGTTTTTCAACGACTATGTACGCAAGTAATCCCAATGCTCGCGTATTTCGCCGTCGCCGTTCATTTCGTTGCGCGCCCATCACAAATCGTGACTCACGATCGTTTTTGCGTGGACCTGAAAGACAAAAAACTGTTTACGTTGGCCTACGCACTTTCATAACGCGCCGACACGCTTATCCAATTACGTAGTAAAAGGAGACGGAACGGAACGGAATGGGCGCGACCAGGCCCCGCTACCTTTTAGATAACGCGCCGTTGGCCACGCCCATTCCGTTCCGTTCCGTTCCGTCAAATAACCTCACCTGGCCAGATATGCTGAGGCTTTTTTTTTTTTTTTTTTTTTTTTTTTAGGGTTTGAGACCGAAGTCTCAGGCGAGAGGGGGACCGAGAGGTCCTTGGTTACCTCTGCCTTATACAAGATCGATTCTCAATGAGAACTGCGATCAGGGGGCTTTTTGCGTGAGCCCCTTCCCCAAGGGGGTTACTGTTATTGGCAGTCTTGCCACGCTGAGGATTGAACCCCGCACTTTGCGGTTTGGAGCCAACGCCTTAGCCCAACTGCGCAAACAGCCGCAAAGTTTTTCGCCAGTTTTTCGAGGCTTAGGCCACATTTGCTGAGGCTTAGGCCAGTTTTTCGAGGCTTAGGTCACATTTGCTGAGGCTTAGGTGCCCAAGCTGGGGGCCTGGATGGCGAGGGCCATCCAGGCCCCCAGCTTGGGACGTGAAAAATGAGAAACCATATGGCGAACAGTGTTACTCCAAATCAAAGTATTCCAGTTTCTGGTTTGAAGCTGCAATAGCTCAGTGGATAGAGCACCAAATTGCAAAAGCGAAGGTCCTGGGTTCGATCCTCGCTGGCAGTGGAGTGCGTAAGCGCGGAGCGCACGAGCGCGGAGCGCGTGTTTTGTCCTACGCCCTGCTTCTGTATGTGGGTTTCCCTAAAGGGGGAGAAAGAAAAGAATGGGAAAAAGGTCTTAGGTATTTGGCTAACCCCTTTAGAGATATGCGAGACGGAAAGACAAGAGAAAAAAATGTCGCACCGAAATAACGGAGCTCTCGTTCACATGGTGCACATGGTTCACATGGATCGGGTATTCCCTTCCTTCTTCCTTCCCTTGAGTGATTCCCGGGCAATACCTACTTGAGGCTTTCCCGAGTAGGTTGCGAGTAGGTTTGCGAGAGTAGTCGCTTTGCGAGTAGGTTTTCCCGATTCCCGATTCCGTCGACGCGCCTGCAGCAGTCACTTGTGGTCGCAAGCCGGGATTTCGGGGCGGTCGCGCCGATTAATTTAAAGAATTCTCCGGGAAAAACCGCCAACAAGTACCGAGTGGGAGGTGCGGATTTTGGGGCGTTTGAATTTGCCGGCTTTTGACGCGTCTTTTTGGCACACATCCAGCTGTTTTTTTATTATCCGTAATGTTCTTAGGTACGTCATATTCCAATTGTCACTCTTTGGGCCTAGTAAAAAAACAAACCTTTCCTAATGTGTTTAGCTGGTAATTTGTGGAACTTTGTCCCGCCAGCGACATTTTCGAGTGAATAGTGGTGCACTAGAGAGTTAGAATTTTACATTGGAAGTTGGAACTGGAGGGGGAGAGTCCTTGGAGGACGGTTGAACACTATTGTGAACAAATTCTAGGGAAGGGCCCCATAAATGAAGCTTATTTCGACAACGCCACACTGCAGGAGCGGACAACGCAAATAGTACAAACAAAGCAAATGCCGATGACAGGGCCAAAACTTGACTTCTTTTGATAAACTGCGATGAAAAAATTTGACCTTCTCCTGGGCGTTGTGCAATTGCTTGCTGGCTGTGGGGTATCTGAACTGAATAACTGAATTGTGTGTTCTTTGGCAGAAGACCCACCGCGAGGACTTGCAGAGCCGGCAGGACCACCAACTGGGCATGCTCCAGGAATACAACGACAAGTACAAGCACTGCTTCGGCCAGTTCACACACCACCGACTGGGCATAGTCACACTGCTACTAGTGACACTAGCATTTGCAACTGTCTGCACCTGCTGCGAGAACGTTGGTGCGTCAGTCTCGCCCAACGTTTGACCGTCACTACCACACCCACCATGCCAACTCATACGAGTCAAACACAGGCGCTATTGACATGCCGCAAACAACATGGGACCTCTTCAAGGAAAAGGCCATGAACTTCATGGACCAAGTCATTAATTGGAGTCCAACGCTGGGCAATGTCCTCCGTCTTGCAGAACCTCACATACCGAAGTTTGGCCACATGGAAAAATGGACCCGCTCCGATTATCTTGCAGTGATCGGCATTGGCGTCGGCCTGCTCAGCGTCATTGTGGCTGTCATTGGCATATTTACGATGCTAATCATCGCTGCCTGTTCGCAGCTGAAGCTATGGATTTGGGCAGATCAGAATGAGGTTGCTGCAATGGACGCGGACAAGGTAGACGTGGAAGAAGGCGTGGGCGCGGCTGCTGGCGTGGGGGTGGAGGATCCTGAATCACCCCCCCCCCCAGCCAGCAGCCGTGTGCAAGCAGCTGCGCGCGGCTGCTCTCCAACCGCCCTCCAAACGCCGAAAATCTTTTACTGCACTAGAGGCGCATGCGGCCTTTGGCCGCCATGTGTGCGTTAAGACATGCAACAAATGGTTTAGCATATATACGTGACGTTAGTGCCCATGATCATGACATAGCTTTATTTTATTCATCAGGAATGGTGTGCACCGCATTGACAGTTGGTTGCGGCAAATTTGTGCACCAAATTCATTGCTGCTCTGTTGATTGTGATGGGCATTCACCCCGTTGACAGTTGGTAGTGCCAAATTTACTGCTGCTCGGTTGATCGCGAATTCGCAATGAGCGTTCACCTCGTTGACAGTTGGTGGCGCCAAATTTACTGCTGCTCTATTGATTGTGATGGGCATTCACCTTTCACCACATTGGGCAGGATGCAATGTATCACACTTAGTGTATTAATTTACATAATTATGCGGGAACATGCACAAATGACTCGTGATGTCAAGTACCAAGGTTGAATCATTTGATATGCAATTCATCCATGCACAGCGCATTTGCCATTTCCCAATTAGGCAAGATACAATGTACCCCACTTACAGTATGCATTTGCATGATTGTGCGGGAGCATGCACAAATGACTCGTTACTGTAAATCCCCCAATGAACGCCCTGGGCATTCATTTTTCAACCCACCCTCTACCCTGGGCATTCATTGGAGGGGGGGGGGGCGTTCATAAACTCAACCACTAAATGGCATTGCAACAATGCTGTACAGACCCAATAATCATTGAAATTGGGCATTCATTGGAGGGGGCGGGGCGTTCATTGGAGGGGGTTGGGCGGTGTTCTTTGGAGGATTTACGGTATGTTGAGGCAAGTCATTTGATATGCAATTCATCCATGAGCAGCTCATTTCCATTATCCAATTAGGTGAGGTACGATGTACCACACTTACAGTATTCATTTTCATAATTATGTGGAAGCACATGCAAATGACTCGTGACATCTAGCCAAGTCATGTTGATATGCAATTCATCAATGCACAGTGCATTTTTCCATTTTTCAATTAGACACAATACAATGTACCACACTTACAGTATTCATTTGCATAATTATGCATGAACATGTGCAAATGACTCATGGGCCCCCCAGAATTTGTCCAACGCCCCCCAAACCCCCCTCCCCAACCTTCCCCCCAGAATTTTCCCAAGGGATTTTCACTCAGTCTAAATTGATAAAAGTGAGTAAATGTTGGTGTATTTCAGTGCTTTTCAGTGTTATATGACCACAAAACAGCTAAATGACACTGTTTGACCCTATGTATACCCATGTTTGACCAAAAAGTACCAGTATAACTCAAAAAATGGCCGGCTACCCCCACTTTTTGCTCCAGACACCCCCCATATTTCGGCCGTTTACCCCCCCCCCCACTCTTCCAGACCCAGTTACAGGTATGCATCAATGTGCAGTTCATTTTCCATTTTCTAATTAGGCAAAATACAATGTGCCACACTTACAGTATGCATTTGCATAATCATGCGGGAGCATGCACAAATGACTCATGACATCTAGCCAAGTCATTTGATATGCAATTCATCAATGCACAGTTTATTTTCCATTTTTCAATTAGACGACATACAATGTACCACACTTACAGTATGTATTTGCATACTTATGCAGGAGAACATGCAAATGACTCGTGACATCTAGCCAAGTCATGTTGATATGAATTCATCAATGCACAGTACATTTTCCATGTTTCAATTAGGCAAGATACAATGTACCACGCTTACAGTATGTATTTGCATAATTGTGCGGGTGCATGCGCAAATGACTCGTGATGCCAAGGCGAGTTATTTGATATGCAATTCATCAATGCGCAGTTCATTTTTCCATTTTCTAATTAGGCAAGATACAATGTACCACACTTACAGTATGCATTTGCATAATTTTGTGGGAGCATGTGCAAATGGCTTGTGATGCCAATGCGAGTCATTTGATATTAAATTCATCAAAGTGCAGCTCATTTTCCATTTTCTAATTAGGCAAAATACAATGTACCCCACTTACAGTATTCATTTGCATAATCATGCGGGAGATGCGCAAATGACTCGTGATGCCAAGCCAAGCCATTTGATATGCAATATATCAATGCACAGTTCATTAGCACAGCACAAATTAGGTAAGATACAATGTACCACACTTACAGTATTCATTTGCATAATTATGCGGGAGCATGCTCAAATGACTTGTGACGTTGAGGCAAGTCAATTTATATGCAATTAAGGAAAAATTTGCAGGTGGCTGCAAAAAAGGCGAATATGTGACACTCTTGTGTTGAAGTCCAGTTTGAAAAGGAGTGGTATTAAGGCATTCCAGACTGATTTCTAGCCACTTTTGCATTGCAGCTGATCAACTTCAGTTTGAACAAACGATGTATAAAATCTGAGCCAAACGCAGCTCAAGTCACATATTTGGCATTTTGTGTGTTCACTCACAATGGAAGGAAACGTAGGCTTAGGCTTACGGTATGGTAGGGCGCGCGCACAAGTTGCCCCGAACACCGGGGCCTCCACTACCGGTAGTTTGGCAATAGCTGTATTCAAATGATACGGTAATGGCGATACATTGTAAATAGGTGCTACAGTATGTGCCTGCGAGTGTGTGTGTGCATGCATGTGCAGTTGTGCTATATTGCTACATTGTAGCATAGTGATGTAAAGAATCAAAATGATCGCTATAACTAGGCGGTCAACTTTTGTGTTTTAGCCAAAGTGATGTGATGTACCCACATCGAGTTTTTGTTGTGAAGTAGCCGATTTGATGGTGTGCGTGTGTGCGTGTACATCTGCAGTGCCATATTGGTTCATCAGAGCATAGCAGTGTAAAGAATCAAAATGATCTACACATGCAGGCAGTCAACTTCCATGTTTTAGCCAAAGTGATCCGACCTACCCATATCGATATTTATCAATTATTCCGGAAGTGAAAATATTTTGGTGCATTGGATCGTGTTGACTTCAAGAAATGAAATGTTCTCCATCGAAGGGTGATCAACTTTATTATTGTTGTTTATGCCATCCGACCTACCAACACCGAAATATTTCCATTATCGGTATAATGGGAGTGTCATTTTGGTGCATCCAATTTGGTCCAATTGTCCAAACTGACCTATTCCACATTGGGCTGTTAACTTTGTCCTTTATAGCAAATCTCTGCGATGAGCCGTTGAAGCACCTATAGCTGACAAACTTTTTTCCCCAAATTTTTAATTGCCAATATCTCATTATGTGGTTTGAATTTTGAAAGTCTGGCAAGCATCCTAGACTCACATCGTGCTCAAAACGAACGAAACTCAAAACGAAACTCACAACGACGACTCACAAGTGGTCACATATTAGGGTTGTACGCTGACGCGTACACCCTGATAAGGGTTGTACGCTGACGCGTACACCCTGATACCTGTGCGCGCGGCGTATTTGTAAGTATAGAAGATTGTCTCTCTAGAAAATGCAGTCAACCTGATGTTGCGTTCTGGGGATGACTGTATCTTTTTTTTTTACTGCTTGTGCGGTGAGGAAACAGTTCTGGGGCCTGTCAAGAAGCACAGCAAGTGTAGGTAACCCTTGTTTTGTGTTACAGTTGAAGTCGAAGCAAAGCTGAACACTTTGGGAAAATAGAGTATCTGCAAATTTTTCCAGCCCTTGGCCTTGCTCCAGATAATTATTGTCTGTAGCGATTGCTGTATCGTAGCATGTGCACGCACTGTGCAATGATGCGGATAACCATGAGTTTTCCATCTGTGGGAATTTGCAGGCACCAGTTGACTGTCTCAACTCGCAAGCCTATGTTGAAGTGTGAGCCATGAAGCATGTGTTTCGCATTCAAAAGAAGACCGAATTTTCCTATGAGTTTACTCCAAAAATGTTCAGACGGCCCAGTCGGACGGCGCCAACTCGCAGACGACGGCCGAGGACGCGCAGGCGCTGAAGACGCTCGAAGACGGCATCGAAGAACTCGTCTCAGAGGGCACCAGCAAGGTGTGCCAACACGCGTCACTGCTCCACCCCCCCCCCCCATATGGTCTGCTGGCCGAGTGGGCAGGAGTAAATGGGCCTTAGAGAAGGGGGTCTCCGGATCAAAAAGGGCGGTGTTCGGAAAAGTACTGAAACACCAATATTTACTCACTTTTTGCGTTTTAGACAGGTTGAAAATACTTGATCAAGATTCTGGGGGGTGAGGAATTTTGTGGGGCACCATCCCACACCCTCCCTGGAATCTGCCACCATGCGCCCACTCTCAGATTGCTGCATTGCATGCATCCATTTTGCTTTACAGGTCAGCAAATGTCTAGTAACGCATTCTGTAGCATTGACGTGCGTGTGTAGGTGTACCGTAAAATGTTGCGTTCTGACTACTTAGCTTGGCACGCTGTTTTTAATAAGCCACCCCCCTCCCTAGGACCACTGGCGGATCGAGAAATTTTCTTCTGAGGGGGAAGGAACTAAAAGGGGAGCCTGTTGAAATTCACTGATGCTGGATTGCTGGGCCATTTCAGCAGTGGTTTGGGCGCGCGTGATCCGTCCATTCTTGGCACGAAATACACAAAATCAGCGGTGCATGCGAAAATGTTGCTATTTTGAACACTTCACGCATTCTACGCGGAAAAGTACGTCCGCTAGGCAGTGGCGTAGCCAGGGAGGGGGGCGGCGGGCATACCTGTAACCGGGTCTGGAAGAGTGGAGGGGGAGTAAATGGCCGAATTTTGGGGGGGTGTCTGGAGCAAAACGTGGGGGGGTAGCTGGCCATTTTTTGAGTTATACTGGTACTTTTTGGTCAAAAGTGGGTATAAATAGGGTCCAAACAGTGTTATTTAGCTGTTTTATGGTCATATAACACGGCAAAACACTGAAATACCCCAACGTGTACTCACTTTTATCGATTTAGACTGAGTGAAAATCCCTTGGGAAAATTCTGGGGGGGAGGTGGTTGAAAAATTCTGCCGGGCCCCCAACCCCCCCCCCCCCCCCAGTTACAGGTATGGCGGTTGGGCAATCGCCCCCTCCTTTGGTTTTCCAAACAAACTATTTGGCATTTTTGTTACTTTGAGCTCAAGATTATCAAGATAATAAGGGCTGTGCGTCAATTTTTGAAACAGATGGTGCGTTTGTAAGGCGCGTTTATATAGGCAAAATTTGTGGCAAAATAGGCAAAATATAGGCAAAAAGTGATAATTTTGCAGTATAACAAAACATCGCCTCCTCCTTTTGGAAGTCCCCACGTCCTTCTGAAAATCCTGGCGGCGCTACTGCCGCTAGGAACTTTTTTCACCCCACCCCAGCCCCTCCCCACCCCCCCCCCCCTAAGATTCGGGGGATGCCCCCTTTCCTGAGCAAAAATTGGGGGAACCGACCACATTTACTCACTTTTATCGTTTTAGACAGAGTGAACATCCCTTGGGTTGGGGTTGTTGAAAAAATAGTGCCCCCAAAATAAAGCCCCCCAGTTACTGGTATGTCGCCACTGCTGGGTGCACTGTTCGGTCAGTTGGCGGCATGCATTTGGGCGATTTCACAGTAATTTTTGGTGTTTAGGTTCCAGCAGCTCGTTTCGAAGGCACTGCCTGAACTGGTGCCGGAGAGGGACCGTCGACTGCCGCGGCGGCCGAGACTGGACCTCAGAGCAGCCGGCGCCTGGCGCAGGTCACTCCGGGCGAAGGCCAACCAATGAGCAGCCCCCCCGCTCAAACTGGCCCCCTTTTTAAATACTAGAGGC